>PVIY010007368.1:0-82328 GCA_004026745.1 Myrmecophaga tridactyla | reverse complement strand
CTTAGAACATTTGCATTAATTCAGAAAAAGAAATAAAAAGACAATAGAAAAAGAAATAAAACGAACACAGGAAAGAAAAAAAAAAGATTATACCTACCATACCCCTTACCCCTCACTTTCATTGATCACTAGCATTTCAAACTAAATTTATTTTAGCATTTGTTCCCCCTATTATTTATTTTTATTCCATATGTTCTACTCATCTGCTGACAAGGTAGATAAAAGGAGCATCAGACACAAGGTTTTCACAATCACACAGTCACATTGTGAAAGCTATATCATTATACAGTCATCCTCAAGAAACATGGCTACTGGAACACAGCCCTACATTTTCAGGCAGTTCCCTCCATCCTCACTGTTTCACCTTAACTTAAGAGGGATATCTATATAATACGTTAGAATAACCTCCAGCGTAACCTCTCAACTCTGTTTGAAATCTCTCAGCCATTGACACTTTATTTTGTCTCATTTCTCTCTTCCCCCTTTTGGTCTAGAAGGTTTTCTCAATCCCTTGATGCTGAGTCTCAGCTCATTCTAGGATTTCTGTCCCACGTTGCCAGGAGGGTCCACACCCCTGGGAGTCATGTCCCACGTAGAGAGGGGGAGGGCAGTGAGTTTGCTTGTCATGTTGGCTGAGAGAGAGGCCACATCTGAGCAACAGAAGATGTTCTCTGAGGGTGACTCTTAAGTCTAATCTTAAGTCGGTTTATCCTATCCTTTGCAGGGTTAAGTTTCATATGAACAAACCCCAAGACTGGGGGCCCAGCCTATAGCTTTGGTTGTCCACACTGCTTGTGAGAATATCAAGAATTCAACTTGGGGAAGTTGAATTTCTCCCCGTTCTCACCACTTCCTGAAGGGAGCTTTGCAGATACTTTTCCACTCACTGATCGAATCACTCTGGGATTCATCGGGGCATCACTCTGGACAAACCAGCAAAATCTCATGTCCTACCTGAGATTCCAAGTACTTATGGCATTCAATCAAACTATCTACATATGTTATATTAGGAAATGCACTAGTCAAAATATAAATTTTGTAACAAATAAACATTTTTTGCTTTAGTCTCACACAGAAGGTGACATTTTAAAATATTACCATCCATTTTCAGTACCCTGCAATAATGACATTCCTTTGTTCTTCCTCATGCAAAAACATTTTTAAAGTTGTACCTTGTACATTTCACTATTATTATACACTCTAGGCATTCCTAGATTATACCATCTCAATCTTTAACATCTATCTTTCTTTCTGATTTCATTTATGTCCCCAGCCCTCCTCCCTCTGTCGTTCTCACATGCAGCTTCATTCAGTGTTTTAACATAATTATATTACAGCTAGGTAGTATTGTGCTGTCCATTTCTGAGTTTTTGTATCCAGTCCTGTTGCACAGTCTGTATCCCTTCAGCTCCATAGGGCTGATCTTTGTTGACAGATTCTTTCAGGATTTGTTCATTTGAAAATTTTAATCTCTCCCTCAGTTTTGAAGGGCAGTTTGTCTGGGCACAGAATTCTTGGCTGGAAGTCTTTCTCTTTCAGGATCTTAAATATATCATACCACTGCCTTATGTGATTTCCCTTGTATATAGTAGATTGTTTTTCTCTTGCCACTTTCAGGCTTTCTGTTTCTCGTCAGCATTTGAGAGACTGATTAACATGTGTCTTGGGGTATGCCGTTTTGGATTTCTTCTATTTGGAGTTCATTGAGCTTCTTTAATTTTCATATTTATCTCTTTTATAAGTATTGGGAAACTTTCCCCCATTATATCCTCAATTAACCTTCCTATCCCTTTACTCTTTTCTCTTTCAGGGATACTGATGATTCTTACATTTGTGTGCTTTGTTTTGTCCATCATTTCCCTGAGATCCAATTCAAATTTTTCCATCTTTTTTGCCATTTGCTGTTTTGAGTTTTTGAAATCAGTTGTCCTGTCCTCTCACTTGCTTATTCTTTCTTGTGCCTCTTCAGATCTGCTGTTGTGTGTCTCTAGTATAGTTTTTATTTGGTCTACAGCATCTTTAATCTGTTATGTCTGCTATTTTTCTATTTTATTCTTTCAAATTCCTCTTTATGCTTTTCTGATGTCTTCTTAATCTCTTTTATGTCATTATCCATCCCATTAATTTTATTTAGTATAGTTATATGAACGTTTTTGATTAGTTGTTCCAAAGTCTGTGTCTCCTCCAGTGTTTTAATTTGGCTGTTAGGCTGGGCTGAATCTGTCTGTATCATGATATGCTTAGTGATCTTCTGTTGTCTTCACGGCATGTAAAATCTTTATTGGTTTGCTTTGGAAGTTGATTTCCTCCAGTGGTCTATAGCTTTGTATTTGTGAGATGGATGTGGAGCAAGATGTGGCATGCAGGGTGGGGCACAACAGTGTGGTGATGCGTTGAGGTCAAGAAGTCCGTGCACAAATGTGTGGGTGCCCAGCAGTGGGGGAGGATTTGTGTGTGTAGGTGCGTGGGTTTGGTGGTTGGGGCCCTGCTGTGTGCTGGTTTAGGGTGCAGGGCCCTTGTGTGCACATGCGCAGCGGCGCTCAGGGGCAAGGGGCTGGGGTTGCAGCTGTGTGGGCTGTGGGTGGGTGTGTCTCAGCTGCCCAGAGCTGGGGGGCTTGACTGGGGTCCATGCACATATATGGATCTGGGGGGCTTGACTGGGGTCCATGCACATATCTGGATCTGGGAGAGCCATAAACTGATGTACAGAGCTCAGGGTGGGGAGGGGCCAGGTATTGTTGCATGACTACATGGTCAAGGGGTGATGGTAAATGCCCATAGCCTTTATGTGCGGGCAGTTGCCTGCAGGGGTCAGAAAGGGGGAGGTGGGTCTCTGAAGGGGTGGGGCAAGACTGTGCTTGTACAGGAGAGGTGGGTTGGGCTGGGGCAAGCATGCGTGCACTTGGGGTTGGGTATGGGATTGGTACATGTTGGGGGGCTCACGGGGCCGGGCGCTTGGAGTCCAGGAGGTGGGTGTTTGGTGGGTTTCAGACACGTGGGGTGGGTTGCAGAGCTGTGCCTGTGAGGGTAGCGCGTTCAAGGGATGTGGCTTGGCTTACTTCCTAGTCCCTGTCTCCCAGTCCATGTACTTCTGAGGGCTCCCAATCTTCCATTTGTAAAGGGGCATGTTAAACTGTTTGCACCAGATGGATGGTCTCCAGTTCCCTGCATCTCAGTTCTTAAGCTTTTGCCTCCCTATGTAGTGTAGAAGACCCTCCCAGGTTACTTACTCCCTGGAATCACCATCTCAGTCGCCCTCCCATCCCTTTTCTAGCTGTTCCTTGGAGCAAGGGTGAATTCGACCTATACTATTCCACCATCTTCTTGAACTCTCGCTCCTCTGGGTTTTAGGACTTAGCTGGCTTAGGAACCATCTGAGTGTTTTAGGTTTCTGGAAAGTAATCTTAGTGTGTGAAACTTTTGTAGAATGACAGAGTCCTAAGTGTTCTTCAGGGTTAACAGGAATGGTGTTGGTTGAGGTCTGGAAAACTGTGGTAGTTAGCAATATCTAGATGAAGCTTTTGTAAGAGTAGCCTCCAGAGTAGCCTCTCAACTCTATTTGAACTCTCTTAGCCCCTGATACCTTATTCTGTTTTATTTCTTTTCCTCGTTTTTGTCAGGAAGGCATTGTTGATCCCATGTTGCCAGAGCCAGTCTTATCCCTGGGAATCATGTCCCATGTTGCCAGGGATTCTTTTTCCCCCTCGATGTCATGCCCCACATTAGTGGGGAGGGTCATTGTTTTCCTTGCAGAGTTGGGCTTAGAGAGAGAAAGAGATGCCACATCTGAGCAACAAAAGAGGTTTTCTGGAAGTAACTCTTAGGCATAGCTGTAGGTAGGCTTAGCTTTTCTGTTACAGAAATAAGTTTCATAAGAGCAAGCCTCAAGATAAGGGCTTGGCCTATTGACTTTGGAGTCTCTAATGTTTGAGACAGTATCAGGGGTTTCCCTGGTGATAATGTTTATATGATAATTCCATGTTTAACTTTTGAGGAACCACCAAACTGTTTTCCATGGTGGCTGTACCATTTTACATTCCCACCAACAATGTACAAGGTTTCCTATTTCTCCTTTTTTTTTTTGTTTTTGTTTTTAAATAATAGCCATTCTAGTAGGTATGAGGTAAAATTCCCAGAAATCCCCAGAAGAACTTTGTGGTTGTGAGAAAAGTATGCTTAAGAATTGTTAATTGACATTTAACCAAAGACATTTCATAGGTGATTCATTTTGCTTTTTAGAAGCATTGTTTATTAATTATGGATAGAATCATAATAGTTAGTACTGTACTTACACACATTGAAATACTCTTTCTGAATAGAGAAAACATTTACTTTAGCCAACACATCATTCATTTAGATGGCAGCTATTAAATAAAAGTACCATTTCTTATATTTAATGTGATATATTCTTAAAAGCAAAATACCTTCTAGTTATTTGTCATTATAGTTTTTAATACAAGTTTTCCCATAATAGCAAAAGTAATGAATGGTGAAAGCAAAAATTTGAGAAAAGCATGCACAGATAACCATGATGAACATTTTGATCTATATTTGGGCCTATACTACTTTTTTCTTACACATGTACCTTTAGAACAGACACGTAAATGGTCAATCAGTGGAGAAATGCTGAATAAGCATAAGAAATATAGATTTTAGAAGAATGAGTGTGTTCCTATTTACTAATTAAATAAATCTCTCCAAGATGTATTAAGTGAAAAAAGCACATCCCCCAAATACAAAAATGTAATACCATTTTGTCAAAATAAATATATATTTTGGTATGTACCCATAGAAATATATATATAAATACTTAGAAGAAGATACAGAAGGATTTTTATCAAATTTGTAGCACTGTTATTTCTGGGAAGGAGCGTTGAATGGTAAAGGAAGTATTAATGGGGACTTTTGCTTTTATTTCTAACATTTTTTAGAAGAATGTATTTTTATATTTGATTTGTACTTTAAAATAAAAATAACAATTTTAGTTTTAAAGGGATTATCCTGAATATTCTTCTTTTTTGCCTGCTTTTTCATAATATATTGTGTGACTCTGTTCCCATGTAAATTATATCCCTCCAAACTAAATTTTATTTCTATGTGTATTCCATCATAAAGCTATACTGTAATTTGTATAACCAAATGTCTGTTTTGGTAGGCATTTAGAATGTACCCAGATTTATATTATTAAAACAGGTAATGGGATACCTTTATGCATATATCTTTGTGTACCTCTCTGATTATTTCCATAGAATAAACTTTCTGGGTCAGAGGATATGTTTTTTTTTTTTTTTTCGCATGGGCAGGCACCAGAAATTGAAACCGGATCTCTGGCATGGCAGGCAAGAAGTCTGCCTGCTGAGCCACTGTGGCCCATCCTGGAGGGTATGTTTTTAAGACTGGCAAATGGTCTTTCAGAAAGATTTACTCATTTACACTACCCTCAAAAGGTGAAGGTGTTTTTTTCCCACTCTGGCCAAGCCTTGGGTTTATCTTTCTTACTACTTTGTGCTAATTTAAAAAACTTAAGTTTTAAAATTTTTATTTCTTAGATTACTGGAGAGGGTGGATCTTTTTCTTTCCATGTATTTTGACCATTCCTATATAAATTGCCTGCTAATCACCTTTTTGTCTTAGGGTATTCTTTTTCTTACGGTTTGTTTGAGTGCTTCATTTATTGTGGCTATCAACCCTTTGCCATCAAAGTAAAATAAAATTATCAGTCATGTCCTTTTTAATGTTATTTGTGATCATTTTTAAACTCACAGAGATATTAAATTTACTTACTTGAATATTAAGTAATTTACAGGCTTTAGATTTAAAAAATCCAAAAGGCACAAATAATATAAAATTTATAGAATTTCATAAATTAAAAAAATCGATCGTTTTCATTCATTTTGAATATTTCTTAACTCACTAGAAATGTCGTTTTTCAAACTTTTATATAGTTATATTTCCAAAAAGTTTTTAGGATATAGCTCTTAGGACTTTTCAAATAATGACTAAAGACAGTTTGGATACAGAGTTTCTTAAGGAGATGTAGTGAGGCACCCATGAGTGCTTGTTGATTTGCCTTTACATTAAAAAGTTGCTCTTTAAGCTCTACTATTGTTTTTTAAGAATAAGAATAAATTTTAATTTACTTTAAAATAGTTTCTAACAATTATTTTTTATTTTTCTGTGTAATGCTTACATAATCAGAAACTGCAGAGTTCTTATTAGGCTTCTCATTGGTAGAGAAACCCACTGAGAACTATACTTCAAATAGAAAATGTTTGCTTCAACAAGCTATGGGACTTTTTTCCTCTTGTTTATTTAGGTTTTCCTTTCTTGGCTCTGATTATGACCCTGATCTTTTTTTTTTTTTAATACAGTTTTATTGAGATATATTCATATACCATATAATCATCCAAAGTATATAATCAGTAGTTCAGAGTATTATCATATAGTTGTGCATTCATCATCACAATTGATTTTTGAACATTTTTATTACTCCATAAACAATAAAAATAAAAGTAAAAAGGAACGCCCAAAACATCCCATATCCTCTATCCCCCCATTATTTATTTATTTTTGTCTTTATTTTCTTATTCATCAGTCAATACACTGAATAAAGTGAGTGTCAGTCACAAAGTTTTCACAATCGTACAGTCACACTGTAAAAGCTATATAGTTACACATTTATCTTCAAGAATCAAGGCTACTAGATTACAGTTCAGTGGTGTTTTGGCTTGTTAATGCTGCCAGAAATGCAATATATCAGAAATTGGTTGGCCTTTATAAAGAGAATTTATTCAGTTACAAGTTTACAGTTCTAAGACCATAAAAATATCCAAACTAAGGCATCCAGAGAAAGATACCTTGACTCAAGAAAGGCCAATCTGGGAAGGCATGTGGCTGGCTGTTTATTTTGCAAGCTGCCAGAATGTAATATACTAGAAGCAGAAGGGCTTTTTAAAAGGGGGAATTTATTAAGTTCCAAGTTTACAGTTCTAAGGCTGTGAAAATGTCCAAATCAAGGCACCAACAAGAGGAAGGCCGATGATGTTCAGGCAAGCTCTCAGCTGGAAAGGCACATGGCAACATCTGCTAGCTTTCTCTCCTTGCTTCTTGTTTCATGACACCCCCCCCCAGGGGTGTTTTCCTTCATCTCCAAAGGTCTCTGGCTGTGTAGGCACTAAAGTTTTTTCCAAAATGGTTCCCTCTTAAAGGGCTCCAGTAAGCAATCCCACCTTGAATGGGTGGAGACACATCTCCATGGAAACCATCCAATCAAAAGTTACCACTTACAATTGGGTGGGTCATATCTCCATGAAAACAATCAAAAAGCTCCCACCCAGCAGTATTGAATGAGGACCAAAAATCTTGGCTTTTCTGGGGTACACAACAGATTCAAACCGGCACACTGGTGTCTGCTGGTCCTTTGGCTTCTGGTTTCAAACAGCTTCCCTGGAGGTCTTTTCTTCCTGCATCTCCAAACATCTCTCTCTGTGTTGGCTCTGAAGCTTTTTCCAAAATGGTTCCTTCTTAAAGGACTCCAGGAGGCAATCCACCTTGAATGGGTAGAGACACATCTCCATGGAAACCACCTACCTAATCAACAGCCCCCACCCACAATTAGGTTTGCATCTCCATGGAAACAATTTAAATAAAGAGATCCCACCCAATAATATTGAATCAGGATTAAAGAACATGGCTTTTCTGGGGTATATAACAGCCTCAAACCAGCACAAACAGTTGCAGATATTTCCCTTTAGCTACTCCACTACACCAAAAACTGAAATGAGCTATCTGTATAATGCATAAGAATAAACTCCAGAATGACCTCAACTCTATTTGAAATCTCTTAGCCACTGAAAACTTATCTTGTTTCATTTCTTTTCCTCATTTTGGTCAAGAAGGTGTTGTCTCTTGTGTCTGATGTTCCTCTTATCCAGGGTATGGACAGATGAGTAAAAAAAATAAGGATAAAAAATAAATAAATAATAGAGGAGATAAAGGGCAAAAAATCAGGTAGATTGAAATACTAGTGATCAGTGAGAGGGAGGGGTAAGGGATATGGAATGTATGAGTTTTTAAAAAATGTGTTTTGAGAAATACCCACACATGTACAGTCCAACCATATTATACAATCTGTGGCTCATAAGCATCATAACATAGTTGTGTATTCTTCTCCATGATCATTTTCAGAACATTTGCATCATTTCAGAAAAAGAAATAAAAAGAAAAAAGATGCAAATGTTCTTTTGCATGGACTGTATGTGTGTGAAAATTTCTCAGTAAAAATATTTTTTAAAAAAGAAGAAGGTGTTGTCAATCCCATGATGCCTAGGAGTTAGGTCCCACGTTGCCAGGGAAATTTATATACCTGGAAGTCTTGTCCCATGTAGGGGGGAGTGCAGTGAGTTTACCTGCAGAGTTGGGTTAGAGAGAGAGACCACACTGAACAACAAAAGAGGTTCTCTGTGGGTGACTCTTGGCATAATTGTAGGCTTAGCTTCTTCTTTGCAGGAATCAGTTTCATAAGGGTAAGCCCCAACATCGAGGGTTTAGCCTTTTAAATTGGTAGTCCTCAATGTTCCTGCAATCTTTTAAAGCCCTTTGCTTCTGGTTGGTGCTGTCACAGCTTGTCACATTTACTTATGAGACCTACACAGGGTATTTGGTGAGGAAAAGCAAAAAAGTATGCTACCATGTCCTTGGCACTTTAGAGAAGGTTGAGTCAAGCGAACTAATATGAGTACTATTGTAGATTTTCTTCTTGTATAATGTATTTGATCTTGCTGTTTTTTGTTTGTAACTGGCACCCCTACCCTTGCATTTGTATCTTTGTATTTTATATATTAATTCCCTCTAAGCAGTGATAGAAATTTAAGCTAACGGTTTCTTCTCATATTGCCCTTTGTACCCTACATATACAATTACAGGAGTTCATAGCTAGTCATTTCATTGAAGTCCAAATATTTAATACATGAAGGACAAGACAGGATATCCAGCAGTTTAGAATTAGAACTTAAACTACCATTATTTTAAAGGCTATGTGTGATTTGCTTATAAAATCTTCTTTTTCTTGTCTTTATTTGAGAAAGTTTGTAAGCAAACGGGTCACTATTATGTTTCTGTAAGTTTATGAACATGATAAATAGGGGTTTTGAGTCTTTTGAGAAATGGGAAATTCAAAAGCAGAGGATTCTTTTTTAAAATTTGCACCCAATATTTTTTTTGTAGTTTTATGAGATCCTCAAAGTTTCTTTGTTTAATTGCTATAGTATAAACCATTCTAACTTCTTTTAAAGGTACTTAAATACTTTTTCTTGTTTTTAACTGTTCTGTAGCTTGCCTTTTTACTTAATATATCTTGCTTATATTTAGATTTCAGTAAATAAAGAGCTATCTCTTTTTATAAAAAATGGTTATATGGGATTCCATAGTGTGGAAGTAACAATTAGTTATTCAAATCATCCTCTACCTATGAACAGTTGGGTTGCTTCTGATTGTTCTGATGCAATAAACAATGATGCAGTATTCAATTTAGTCCATATATCTTTGTGCACTTGTGAAAGTATTTTTTGAGATAGATTCCTAGACGTGGAATTGCTGGGATTATGGTATATAGAAAGTATATAAAGTAAACCTTATACTTTGAATTTCAAACATATAATTTCTGAAACATTAATTAGTTTTATTTAACTTGATCTTCAGATTTATACACCACTGATTGTAAATTAATGACCCACACTGGTGAAGTGTCATCTCATAGCTTAATTATTTAAGTAATTGTGACCATACAGACCAGGAAGGAGGGCAACAAACTTCCAGATGCTTAAGTATAGAGTTGCAGGATCCCAAGGGTATAGAGGAATGTCTCTGGTCCAAAGGGAACTATAGAGGAGAGGAAAACTTAAAATCAGGAAGATGTGGCCAAGCATTTCTGTCCTTTGGCACCATAGGCTATCAGTGACCTTCTTAACTCTCTCCTTGGTAAGAGCCTTTCAGTAGATTGGATCCCCTGCCCCCTGCCTCCCATGGAAGAAGCTTTAATTTTGCAGCGGAATTCATTGGTAACATGGCATTTCCTCTTCAATTTTGTAAAATATCTGATAAGGAACATTTGATTGAATTGACATACTAGATTTTCTATGCTGATTCAGATGTAAATTATATAAATAAGAACTTTATTCCTGAGATTAAAGTTAAAAAAATATAAAACCTACACAAATAGTTTCTGAATGTAATTAATTTTCTTGAGTACTATCAAGTTCTTTTAATGCTGGCTTAGTTTATGTTGTGTGTATGTGAGTATGTATGGTTTAGTTTTTTTCTTAATAAAAATTTTAAGGAAGCATGTTTTAAAATCTAATTTTTGATGTTTTTAAAAGATATAGTTGATGTAAGTGTTCATATAAGACAGTATTTTTTTTATTTTGAAATGCCCTTCCTATGTAGCATTTTCCTCCTTAACTATTTAAAAGTCTGTCTTTTGAAATGTATTTCAAAGTTTCCATTGAGCACACAAGAAATCTCTCTACTCCCCACCCCCACCCCATCCTCTCTCTTTTCTGTTTTTTTTTTAAAAAGCAAAACTAAAAATTATGGTTGCTTTTGCTCTTTGTTCAGACACGCACCAAGAAGAATGTGATTTCTGTTACTTGTGTTTCACCCTTCCCTAAAGTTTCGAAGTTAAGATTTTGTAGTTTTTAGGGCATATCTGTTTTTTTAAAACAAGCACTGCTTTTTTGTGTTTTGTTGTTTTTGTTTTTAATTAGAGGAGTTGTAGATTTACAGAAAATCATGCAAAAAGTGCAGGGTTGCCATATAATCCTCCCCACACATACAGTTTTTCCTGTCATTTACATTTTGCATTAGTATGGTAACTTTGTTACAGTTGATGAAACAATAGTATTATAATTATACTATTAACTATATTCCATAGTTTACATTAGGGCTCACTCTGTGTTGTAAAGTTCTGTGGGGTTTTTTTGTTGTTTTTATCCTGGTAACATATACAACCTAAAATTTTCCCTTTTTTTCACCCGTGTTTTTTCCTATTTTTTCTAAATCTGTGTCTGTTTGAGAGGAAAAAACCCAGATAAAGCAGAATTTTTCCTTTCTGTGTGTTACAGAGGGTCCAAAATAACAGAGATACATATAAATAAGGCTTTAAAAAGGTTCAAGGTGTGTCAGCCCCACCACAAGGCTTCTAAGTAAACAAATATTCATTTGGATTTGTGCCCTCAATGTCGTTTATGAGAAAATACAGAGTAATGTACTTAGTCTGTTCAGTATTCTTTTTATTTGGTATAAATGAAATGATTAGAAAATGGTATCAATCTAAATGATTCACTCAAAGCCCTGAAATTTAAAACAACTGATATTTTCTTTTTCATATGAATAGCTTGAAGCAAATGTTTTGTTTGTATAAACAAGATGACAATTATGATGCAAAAAAGTATCTTGAAAAAAAACAATGTCTTCTCTTTTCAAGTGTTTTGGCTAAATGCTACAATAATTGCAAGGCGAGCCTGGAAATTTTTCTTTCTTCATTCTTTTCTATGATATATTTTAACAAGTTCTCTTGAGACTATTAAAATGTCTTAGTTTTTAGGACATGTGGTCCAGAGGGGATAACTTCGTCTATAGATGCAATGGGTTGGCAGTTAGATTTTGTATGTTTTCTCATTTCTTTGCAGATTATCTGACCCAGGGTAACATTTGGTCCTTCTCTGAATTTAGGAGTGAAGGAAGTTTGAGGAGGTGCCTGATGATCACTGTCTATACTGCCCTCAGACAATATGCAGATTACTTTAGCAGCCCCCTTAGTCTCCTCCCCCCCTCCCACCAAAACCAGCAAATGCAAATTGCTCCATCCCCATTTGCTAGAAATTCAGGCTTGCTGAGGCAGCGTGGGCTTTGCTGTAGACTTGCTTTCTCCTGAAAGGCAGTTTTATTCCTGGTAAGGAGCAGTGCTAGCAAGTGGAACCTAAATCACCTAAATACAGCAAGAACTTGTTTCTTTGGAATATTTATAAAGGTAGGAATTAACCCCAAAATTTCTTTGTATTGGAGTTGAAGTTGGTTAAAGAAATTCATTGTCTGCTTTGTTAGCTTTCATATACTAAATATCCCAGTTATTTTTGTTCTTTCAAAAAATCTTCTCTTCTGGTCTAAATAGTACAGATTGAAATTATTGGCACTATTATTTGAATAGTCACTTCTCAAAATTATTTCATGATACAGTGGAAAAGTCAGTCTTTGTTTTTTTCCACCATAAAAATGGTTTAAAAAAGGAACAATCCTATCGTAAGTCAAATTTGATCGATTAAATCACCAGTTTGTAATGAAAAAGGTTACTAATTTTTCTGTAGTTTTTAGAAATATGACATAAAATTATTTTCATTGGTTTTAGGTGAGACTTATTAAAAGTTTTTATAATATAGAAATGTGATAATGTTTTAGTAATTAATTATTGTCTCAATACATTTAATGTGTTATTGTGGACATTGTAGCAGTGACTAGTATGGTTTTTTAAAAGTGTCATAGCAGAAGTCATTATGTAGAAACAATTAAAGTAGGTATGTATAGTTTAAAAATTGAGTGACTTTTAAAAGCTCAGAATTTTTAGATGATTTATGAGTTGACCTAAAACAATCGAAAAGTTATGGTAATTGTCATCATCCTTAATATTGTCACTGTGACCAAAACTTTGGCTTATTTTGAAGTAACCAAATGTGAGTAGCATTTATGAAGTAAAATAGACTTCAAGGAAAGTACCACCCATGAGGCTAGAGGAATACTTTAGGAAGTACTTGGGCAAGTAGAAAAAAATGTTTTGAGAACAGAACTCTTCAATGCCTTCTAAAGTCTGATTGTGATTTCTGGTTTGTTCCTACATTTTTATGATTTTTTTTCCTAGACCGAATACTTATAAGATATAATTATATAATAGGGAAAACTTTGAAAATTTTACTGAATTAGATTTATTAGACTTTCTTATTTTAATTTACCATATATGCCAAGAAAATAAAAAGACATTGTCACTTGTGTGGAAATAGAAAAACTGCTTTAACTAGACTTTTGTATTATGTAAGTTAGAGAGCTATCTTTTAACCTTTCCATTGTGGTTGTGAATTTTTTCCCAGTAACATTTTTGCAACTTTTCAGTAACTTTAAGATAGAATATTCTATGCAGATTAAGGTATAATGTTTTATGCAGTATACACAGAGCTTCTTCTCCCTTCTTTAATGTGTTTATCATAGATCGCAAAGCAGGGTTTTTGTTTTGTTTTTTTGAATGCTGTATGCCCGGGGTCACATTTCATTCTTATTCCATGTGAGTATCCTGTTATTGCAGTACTATTTACTGAATTTTTATTTGTTTAGTTTTTTGATTGTTTAAACATTTACTTGCTTGTTTTGGGAAGTACGCGGGCTGGGAATTGAATCTGGGTCTCCCATATGGCAGGCGAAAATTCTACTACTGAACTACCCTTGTACCCCTAAAAGCAGGGTTTTGAAGCGGAGGAGGGGGAAATAAATTAAAGCCACAGATTCTTTTAGTATATTTGGTTTGGGTTTAGTTGTCCAGACCTAATTTTTAAAAGCTTCTGGAAAAGGCATAGCAACAATTCTCAAATGGGGATGTTCTGTTAGCTACCAATAGCGAGCCATTTTAAATGAGATCTTTTCTTTTCTGAGTGAATGATTTATTTATTTTTATTTGGAAGTTACCTTTTTTTAATGTTTAAAGTAGTTTTAATACTGTAAAACTGTGATTCTTGGTGTTGAGAGGGAAATGACATGGGTCATCAAGGAGACTCAGGAAGAGTGATGGAAGAGCTAAGGCAGAAGGGCTGGGGTTATCCACTCTATTGGACTCTGACCATGTCAACCATCTCTGTTAGATAATCAGGGAACCAGGACTAGTTCGCAGTTTGGAATGGGGAACTTGATGTAAGGTCCAGCAAGTATTAAAATACGAAAAATTTTCATTCCCATAAAAACTGGATACAGCTACCATTAAAAATCAAAGACCCTGTTTTCCTTTGTAACTTCTCCAGCATTTGCCATCCTTTTTCCTTATAGTGCTTGGTTTCCCCAGTCTCCAATCTACTGATTCAAGAGTTTGAGGAATGCCCTCAGGACCTGGGAAGGGAGGGTAAGCATAGAGACAGAGATGGTGATAGGGGTAATGCTGCTGCTGCTAACAGCTAACTTTTATTGAGTGTGTACCCGGTGTCAAATGCAAAAGTTACATAATTTGTACAATATCACATAGGGATTATGTGGCAAAGCTGGATGTGAACCCAATTCATCTTGAACCAGTGTTCTTGCACTAGGTAGTGAGAAATAGGAAGGAATACAGGTGAAGAGCAATTGGTATCAGAACCCCATGTCTGTCTACCTTATCTCCATCCAGCTTCTTCTCAGAAACTTCTTAGTCCTAAGCTGGCTTCTGGTTTCCAAATGCTCCTGTGATAAGTGCCAGAAACATGCTTCCCTGTTTCCCTTTCTACTAGTATCTACCCCTGTGGATTCCTTCAGGTGTTTCTTTCAGCCTATTTGAGATTTTCTAAAAGGATTTTCATTGCTAAAAATGAGGAAATAGACATGCATTCAAAAGATTCCCACTCATGGGAAGATAGTCACTCTTATGTGACAGTTACAGTCCTTGTGTATTCAAAAACCTAGTTTCAGAGGAAAAGTAGCCTTTGGCTATAATGAACTTTTTATTCCTGAAGCAAGGTTAGGCTCCTGGGATGGGATGGATAACTCCTCTGATACAGGTCAGGTTTGGAGTGGGGGAAGAAGAAATTGGACAATGTCTGGAGACAACATACTAGGAAGCCAGTTCTGTGGCATAGGGTGGCAACAGGGATGAATGAAGGGAGGTCAGGGGATTTACACCTGCCTCTGCCTCTCCTTTACTCTTCCATGACTGGTCTATTTGTGGAAATCTGGGCTCTACAGTACAGAGAGCAGAGTTCCATGCAGAGGCCCTGGGGGAGGGCAGCTGAATTTCTGTGAACACCAGGCCTTGAAATTGGATAGTTTAGGTGTAACCATCTCTATGTTGATGTTTTTCTTTATTGAGGTTTATATTACTTCTTTGGTTTTATAGCCACCATTATGAAAGATCCTTACTATAAATAATAGTTTTATTGTACATACAGTTTTAAGAATGAGGAAAGATAGCTTGAAAAGAATTTCTTAACCTAAAAAAGGGTACAAAGCCAAATGTACTCAAACGACTAATTTTATTTTTATTCAATTTTAGTTTCTTTAGACCCTATTTTGTTTTTCTGTTTTTGGTTTTCAGATTTTTAATTTATTTTTAGCCTCAAGTTCATTGGGTGTATTTTTATAGTAAATTTTGCCCTTGTTGTCAGATTGTTACTTAAACAACTTTCAAGCTATTTGGGGAAAAGGAAATTATGTATCTTAATCTACTTAAGGAGATAGGAGTTTTACATATAGACAAATACATGTATATATACGAAATCTGGGCCTATATGACTAGAACCAGATTTTTTCATTTGAATTTCCTAAATTACCTAGATTATTTAAAGAAGCACACTAAGTATTAACTAAATGGAAGATCAGGCAAACGGTGAGCAGCCATACCACTATTGTCTTTTTAGATCAAAAGCAAGATACATGTTAATTTATAGCCCTTATTCATTTCAGTTTTTACTCAGGCCAACCATATGTAAGCTAAGCCAGCACATGTATGACAGTAACTGAAAATAGGTGGTTGCCATTAATTTTTAAGTGTATTTTCTTTTCTTTGGTAATTGTATGTATGTGCTATGTCTTTACACAGTTCAGAGAAGGCAGGCACTACCTTTCAACAATAAAGTACCTATATGTGCCAGCAGAAACATATATTTAATAAGTACTTCTTGGAAATAAATATTAAATTAGGTTAAATCCTCAGGCTTGGAAAGTTTCACCAAGCCTTGCTAGTGTTTTTCTCCTTACAGACATTCTACGTCTGGTTTTAAAAAAGAAAAGCCAGGACTCCCTCTGTCAGAGAGTACCTCTTGACTATTTAATGAAACATCACATTATAGTACATAACATTGTCCTCAGGCCTTTAAAAAAAAAAATGTGCACCTTAATTGAGGGGAATGGATTCGATAGCCTTTTCTGTTAAGAGGCCAGAAAGCAGGGTAATAGAAAAAGCATGTACTTAGGAGACAAAACCTTTTTAACTAAGTAATGATGGTTAAGTTATTTAACCTCACAGAGCCTACATTTCCTTGCATATAAAGTAGGGAAACACTGCCTACCTCATAGGATGTTTGGGAGGATTACATGAAATGTGAATATTGAAGTTCCTGGCAAGTATTCAGCAGCCAAAAATCTGTCTCCTTTCTATCTTCAGTTCCCTTTGTTCCAGGCTCATGGGCCTCTTCCTGACTTTATTTCTTGCTGTCTGATTGTTTCCCAAGATTTATTAATCTTCTTTTCATTCCTACAATTTAATAGCTTTTCATCTTCTGGATATTTTTCCTACCTGAACTATGTCTGTTCTATCTGAAGATAAACTGTTTCAGGTGTTTGTATAAAAATTTGATCAAAGTTGATTACCACATCTTCCTTTATATTTCACCTACCTTTTTCGAAGAGGCCTTTACTCACTTTGTGACTACTACGAACACAGTGCTATAATGCTCTATATTATTTTAACCATATAATTCCAAGAAATCCATTTTCTATTTGAAGTAGTTTAATCAATATTGAATAGGGTTTCAGCATAGTGTGTGTGTGTGTGTGTGTGTGTGTGTGTGTGTGTGTGTGTGTGTATGTATGTATGCATATATGTATATGGGTGTGTGTTATAATATGGCTGCTCTTTGGAGGAAAGTTAATAAATACATGGAATTTATAGTATATGTTGTCTAATTTTAGTGTATAATATATTGAATGATTACTCTTTCCTCTAGTTAAATTAGGTAAATATTTATACTGAGTGCTGGGAAATATGGCAATAAACAGCTGAGTCCTTTTGAGAAGCTTGCTTTCTTTAAAAAATATTGTTATTGAGATATCTTTACACAAACACAGTCCATCCAAAGTATACAATCAGTGGCTCACAATATCATTACATAGTTTTGTATTGATCACCATGATCATTTTTAGAACATTTGCATCATTCCAGAAAAAGAAACAAAAAGAAAAAAGAAACAACTCATACATCCCATACCCCTTACCCCCTCCCTCTCATTGGCCGCTAATATTTCAATCTACCCTTATCCTCCCCCTATTATTTATTTAATTTTTGTCCATATTTTTTTACTCATCTGTCCATACCCTGGATAAAGGGTGCATCAGACACAAGGTTTTTACAATGACACGGTCATGTTGTAAAAGCTATATAGTTATATAATCGTCTTCAAGAATTAAGGTTACTAGAATACAGTTCAGCCATTTCAGGTACTTCCCTGTAGCCACTCTAATACACCATAAACTAAAAAGGTGATATCTATATAATGCATAAGAATAACCTCCAGGATAACATCTTGACTCTGTTTGAAATCTCTCAGCCACTGAAATTTTATTTTCCCTCATTTCTCTCTCCTCCCTTTTGGTCAAGAAGACTGTCTCAATCCCATGATGCTGGGTCCTAGCCTCATCCCCAGGAAACCTGTCCAACATTGCCAGGGAGATTTACACCCCTGGGAGTCATGTCCCATGTAGAGGGGAGGGCAGTGAGTTTTACCTGCCGAGTTGGCTTAGAGACAGAGGCCACATCTGAGCAACAAAAGAGATTCTCTTGGGAGAGGGGGGTGACTGTTAGATATAATTATAAGTAGACTTAGCTTCTCCTTTGCAGGAATAAGTTTCATAGGGGCAAACCCCAAGATCAAGGGCTCACAGCCTATTTAATTGGTTGTTCCCACTGGAGAAGCTCACTATCTAATGAAATTTTTAAAACATTTTTTTATAATACATATATCTTACTTGTCTAATACATGCCAAAATTCCTAGATCATATATTTATTTCATTACATATGCCATGTTCTAAAAAGTTACTGTTTTATTTATTGCCACTTAATTACTTTATATAGACTATTCTAGAAACTTTCACTGTATCAAGCTTGAAGTTACTAGTTCGTTAAAAAGCTTTATTTTTCCTGGAGAATTAGACTCTTTCTTGATAATATGAAATCCTGAAATACCTACAGCTTCATTTTAAATGGTATCTTTATTTTTTGTGGTTTTCAATGAATAAGCTTTGGAAATGTTTTTAAAGACTAAGTTAAACTTCTGTTGAGTCATAAGAAGACAATACCTTAATTATGACTTTAATTTTATTTTTGTGTTGTGTTTTTTTCCTCAGTTCCCATTACAAAGAGTGTAGCAAAAACACCATCTTCTCCTTCCAAAGAAAACCGGCGTTCAATGCAGTCTCCACAGAAAACTGCTTCTTTATCTCCAACACAGCCAATCAGGAAATCAAATCGGATTAAACCATCTGGAAATACTTCAGTCCCCAAGAAAGGCAGTACTGTTAAAAATCCCACGGCAAAGAAAAAAGGCCTAAACTCAGGAAAAAAGGTTAGTTATACTCTCTAATTTGTATTGTAGGTCTGTTATTATTTGTAACATATAGTTTAAGAAATTACTATGAGTATGATGGGAACTTTAGGAAGGTGCTAATAGTTTATGAGACTCTTTGAGGCCATTAGCCGTTGAGATTGGTATGTCTTTTCTTGGATAAACTTAAAACTTTTAATAATGTCCAACTTCTTCAAAAATTAATTGAAAGTACAGTATGGGCATGTTAATTTTCAGGCTAGTTTATTTAAAACACAGTATACTTTAAAAATAAATATGAAGTGAATTTTACTGTACATAAATTATGTAAGTAAACTGGAAGGGAAAAAATAAATAAATAAATAAATAAATAAATTTGGTAATGTTGGAATCAGAAGACAATTCTGAAACCTGGAAATAATACAAAAAGTAGCCACCAGAAGACACTGGAGAGTGAACAGAAGTAGATGGACTCTGGTGAAGAGTACAGACTAAGAGGAGAGGTATTAGAGAAAGTGAATTTCCATATCTGTGGCTTTTAACTTTGGGTCAGGTTTGCTTCGTGTAGCACACAAGGCAGCAGGGGATGTTCGTGAAAAAAAGTCTATCTGGTCCTTGGAAACCAGAAGACAGAATCCAGGAAAACTGTGGTGACCGTTGAGAATAGATCTCAGAAAGGAAATAGCCAGAGAGGGCATCCCTAAACTCTGTCTACTACATCTCTCATGGGCTCCTGATCCAAACACATGTGAAACACACACGGTTTGGCTTACCTAAAGATAAAAGATGTGAACTGAGGATGGAGCTATGCCCAAGACCAGAGTCCGAAGTTCAAGTACAACCAAGATAATTATCTACTAAAACAAAAGAAATAACACACATCAGAGAAAAATAACAGAATCCAGAATCTTCAGAAATTAAAATCATAGTGTCTATTATAAAATCCAAATAATTATTAAAACTGTCCTTGATGAAATAAAATATGCATTTTTTCTCACTGATTAAAAAGATTGACTGTTCTAGCAAAGAAACAGAAAGGATACAAAAGGAACCAAATACAAATTCAGAAACTGAAGAATGCAATACCTGAAGTAAAAATTTCATTGGACAGGGTGCGCCACAGTGGCTCAGCAGGCAAAGTTCTTGCCTGCCATGCCAGAGACCTGGGTTTGATTCCCGGTGCCTGCCCATGCGAAAAAATAAAAAATAAAAATAATTTTCATTGGACAGTTAACAATCAACAATAGATGACAAATGAAAGAGTAAATGAACCTGGGGATAGAAGAATTATCCAGTGTAAAGAATTGAGACCCCCTCCCCCCCCCAAAATTGACAAAGAGTGGGAAATTTTTGGAGCCATGAGAATATTCTCAAATTGATTGTGGTGATGAGTGCACAACTCTGTGATTATACTGAGAGCCATTGATTGTACACTTTGGATGGATTGTATGGTGTGTAAATAAAACTTTTTTTAAAAAAAAGATTGGGGGAAAAAAGTGAACAGAGCCTCAGTGACCTTATAGATAATATCAAAGATCTAATATCCATGTAATTGGAGTCCCAGAAGGAAAAGAAAGAGAATGAGACAAAAAAAGAAAAAACTTGAATATATAATGCCAAAGATTTTCAAGATTTAACGAAAGCTAGAAACACACATATAAAATAATAAACCGACAACAAACAATAAACCCAAAGAAGTTTAAGCCAAAGCATATTATAGTCAAACTTTGTAAAACAGAGACAAAGAGCAAATCTTGAAAACAGAGATGTTAAAATGTAAAAGTACATGCAGAGAAACAATTTGATTAATGACTGGCTAATCAAAAACTGTGGAGGCCAGAAGAGAGTTGAGTAGCATCTTTAAATTCTTGACAGAAAAACATTCTTTATCCAGCAAAAGTATTCTTAATGAATGAAGGTGAACTAAAGACATCTTCAGTTGAAAACATACCAAGTGATTTCATTACTGGTAGACAAATACTATAAGAAATGCTACAGGAAGTTCATCATACAAACGGAAATGATACCAGATAGAAACCCAGATCCTCAAAAAGGGATGAATAGTTTTAAAGATGATAATTATCTAGGTAAATGTGAATGACTTTCTTTTTTGCTTAATTCCTCTATAACAGTATGACTGTTTAAAGCAGTAATTATTATATAGTTGTATGAGGTTTATACCATATGCAGATGTAATATATAAAACGACTGTACTGTAAAGGCCTGGGGTGGGGATTTGGATCTATATTGTTGCAAGGTTTCAACATTTTAAGTGAAGTGGTACTATATTAACTTTATGTGGACTTTGGAAAGATAAGGATGTATATTATAATCTCCAATGTATATTGTAAAAAAAAAAAAAAGAAGTATATTAGCTAAAAAACCAATAGGAGTATTTAAATGGAATTCTAAGAAATATTTTTTTCTAAAAGGACAGGAATGGAGAAACAGGAGAACAAAAGCCAGAAGAAACTATTAGAAAACAAGTAATAAAATGGTAGACTCAGATCCAAACATACAAATAATTACATTTAAAATTAATAGACTGAAGATTTGAAAGCGGGAATTTGAGCAGATACTTGTACACAATGTTCACGACGACATTATTCACAATTGCCAAAAGGTAGAAGCAGCCCATGTGTCCATCAACCAATGAATGGATAAACAAAATGTAGTGTATACACACAATGGAATATTATTCAGCCATAAAAAGAAATGATGTTTCAGTTCATGCAACAACATGGATTAATCTTGAAGGCATCATGTTGAGTGAAATAAGACAGACACAAAAGGACAAATATTGAATGATCTCACAGATGTGAAATATTAGAATAAGCAAACTCATAGAGTGAGAATTTAGAATATAGGTTACCATGGGCTGGGGTGGGGGTAGGGAATGGGGAGTTAATGCTTGAATTGTACAGTTTTTATTTGAGTTGATTGTAAAGTTTTGGTAAGGGATGGTGATTGATGATGGTAGCCCAGAATTGTGAACATAATTAATAGCACTGAATTATATATGTGAATGTGTTTAAAAAGAGAAATTTTAGGTTATATATATGTTACTAGAATAAAAATTAAAAGAAAAACCCATAAGACTGTACAACAGAAACCCTATTATAAACAATGGACTATAGTTAATAGTACAATTATTTTCAAAAAGTTAATGGACTAAACTTTCCAATTAAAGGCCAGAGATGATCAAAATAGATTTTTTTAAAAGACCCAAATATATGCTGTTTACAAGAGATGAACTTTAAATATAAAGACATAGATAGATTGAAAATAAATGGACGAACCTGAACTTCCCAGGTTTTTGTGGAACGAATTTCAATAATATTACCTTAAACACTTCTGAGTTCAGTCATCTGATATTGATCAATACCTGTAACATTTTGTTTTATTTCAACTAATATCTGCTATATGAAGCAAATGACAATACCATTTTTTATTGAATAATACATTAACATTGGTATTTTTACGTTTAAAGCATTCAAAATTTATAAATTAATAAAACTAAATATTTATTCAAATATAAAATTAAAAACTGAAAAATAAAATAGATTGTTCTAATGTAAATTAACACAATTTTTAATTAAAAATAAGCTACATAAAATTAAGAGAAGTTAGTGGCAATTTAAAGTGAAATAATATTTGAGTTTAAATGACAAGGATGTCATTGTGCATATGTTTAATGCAGATTTTCCAGCTGCTGGAAAGGTCTTGTATGATTAGTTGGTAAATTGTGAAGAGATGAGAAAGTTCCAAATAGTTTCTTTTGACTTCTTTTCCTACATTAATTTGATACTTGGAAGAGATCTTTTTTAAAACATTGCTTTGGGGGTGGGGGGATCAAGGGCTGTAACTTTTTTAAAAACAAACTTTTACTTCAAAGGAAGCATTTCAGTTCACCTTAATTTTCTTTAGATTCATTAATTCATCATAAAAAGATGATACTCATACAGTTATCTATATCCCCATTTCAGTATTGCCATGTTTATTGTTTAGTTATTTGGAAAGTCTTTGAGTTAGAGTAAGAATTATTCTTGTAATATACTGTCTCCTTTGTCATCTCTCATTGACATATAGAAGCACATTTTCTAGATAAGTGTGCTTTGTTTCATTTGCAGTGTTATTGCAGACATTCTGTCTTGGTAGGTCTCAAGTCACAATAAATTTCAGAATTTTAAAATACAAAACAAAACAAACAAGTTTATATCAACACAATAATTGTAATTTGATATGTGAAAGTAACTTGATTTACTAGTACACTGTGAACCCAAATGACAGCTCAAAGCCATAGTTTTATCACATTTCTTATATGTAAAATGGCGAAATAAAGGCTAGATACAGTAAAGGCTAGATAAGTGGTTGCTTTCTAAAGACAAGCCCTGTCCTCTGCCTTGTTGTTTTTTCCATTGGTTGTATTGCTCTGGATTAGAGGTATACAGACTTTTCTTTTGCAGTGTGAAAAAAAGTGTCATACAGGGAGCCTGTTTTCCAGAGTGAACTATTTTGGCTAAGGGTATGATCTCTTGGAGCAAGGATAAGGCTGGAAATCCCAGCCTTTTCGCCCTCTTCCTCCCTCATGTGGACAGCTCCCAGGCCTCTCTGAGGAATGCAGTATGGAAGTACTGCAGGACTGGACACACACAGGGCTTTTCAACCCAGAGTGCTTCTAATAACTGATAATTTTATGTGCCAGTAACGCAAATAACTTTCCTACTTCCTTATTTAGAAATCTTTTAAGGGTAATGTATATTTGTATGTTTTTTTTTTTAAACAGGAAAAAATTCTTCCTGTTCTGTGTTCTACATCTACAGCTTCTTTAAATTTCCTGCTCAGAGAATATGCCTCTCTACAGCATAGGGATACCATTTCTGGGCCATCTAAAATAGTGATGTCTACAGGTAAATTAGTATATTAAGAGTACAAAGTTACTTATCTTTTATATTATTTTCAGTGTCTTTGAGGTCCTGGAAATGAAGTATAAGGAAGAAAGATGATACTAGTAAACACTTCTTAGCATTTTCACACAAAATTTTTTGAAATTCTGATTGTTCAAAGTGATGTTAAAGTAAAACAGTGTGTTTAAATACGAGTCATTTGAAAATTCATTGCCCTTAAAGTTAAGATTTATAAAATTTGCATAATTGTGAAATACATTCTTGTTTTTGCTTTATCTTATTTCACAGTTTGTTTTGTACGTATGGTATGTGTTTTAAAAACTACCTCAAAATGTTTTTAAATAACTTTTTTTTTGTATGCTGTATGGCAGAGTCACATTTCATTATTAAATAACTTTTAAAAGTATCTTTTTTGGGGCAGGCCACAGTGGCAGGTAGAGTTCTCGCCTGCCATGCCAGAGACCTGGATTTGATATCCAGTGTCTGCCCATGTAAAAAAAAAAAGTATCTTTTCTTGACAGGTTCTTGTCTGTCAAAGGGCATGGGGATTTTAAATTATTCTCTGCTATTGCAGAATATGTAATGACTTGGACCCAGACAAATAAATCCTTTGTATTCATCAACTCCTGCACATTATTTTATTCTTTTCCTGTTTTACAAAGCATGTTCTATTGCTTCCTCTTCTAGATTCTAGTTATCTCCTTTACAATCTTTCGCTCTGTTTTTTTCTTTCTTGAGGAAAAATTATAATTAAATTTTATTAAAATAAAAATCACTCAAAAGAAAAAATTGTTGCATACCTTTCTTTGTCAGTTTATTATTTCTGATTTTTAATCCATGAGGAGAGACTTAGCTAAATGAGTAAAATACAAAGAAGATAAAACATTGAAATCCTGGTTTAAGTTCACTTGTGTTCATTAGAAATTTGTCCATGACATTAGCACCACAAGTTGAGTATTTTTTCCATTGCATAGTTGTGTATTCATCACCATGATCATTTTTAGAACAATTTGCATCACTCCAGAAAAAGAAATAAAAAGAAAAACTCATGCATCCTATACCCCTTACCGTTCCCTCTCATTAACCACTAGTGTTTCAATCTATTTAATTTTTTACCCTTTATGCCCCCCTATTATTTATTTATATTTTTATCCTTATTTTTTTTTACTCATCTGTCCATACCCTGGATAAAAGGAGCACCAGACACAAGGTTTTCATAATCACATGGTCACATTGACAGATTGAGTTTTTAGTGACTTTTCCATTTCTGTGACAGAGTCCATCCTTCCTCTGGCTATTCTCACAAAGTTTAATTATTATATATTTCAACAAAGTAAAAGTGAGCTTAATGGGATTTTATTATACTAAATATAAATTGTATATATGAAAATTTGCACTGTTAAATTAAGTAATAGATAAAAATAATGTGCTCCTAGATTTAGGGGCCAGTATATTTTATGTTTAGTAATGTATCATCATGCTGTTGATTTGCATTTGTTGATTTTCAATGAAGAAAAATTATTGAATCTTGACATTTATATGGTTATAAATGAATTGCTTCTCTATATCATATGCTTTTATTATACTACGGAAAGAGTTCATTTTATTTTTTTGAATTTCTTCAATGAACCTCAGCATATATAGAAGGAACGTTCTTAGTTTCTTAAAATTAATGAAATACATTAGCCTATATTGTTAGAACTTACTGTGACATTACCTTAGGTTATTTGGTGACATTAGAAAATACAGTTGAAGTGTAATATTGGTGATTTAAAATAAATTCAGTCCCAAAAGGAATGTCCAAACATGACCAGTTTAAAAAAAATTTTCATAAAGATGAAAATATTGATTTACCTTTATGCCATTTTATATAATGTGGAATTGTATGAAGGATTGTTTTGTATGCTACTAAAAATACAGCTTTTGGTATGATCAGTTTAGGCAAAATTCTAGGAAATTGAATAAGCATTTTGATTATTTCTTTGTGTGTTTAATAGCTTTACACAAATGTGAAGATATTTTTACATACATATTTTTAGGAAGCAGAAATGATCATTGATAGTAACTAGACTTAGAAGTTCTTTGAAGGAGTGAAGTGGCTAGTGGGACAGAGTAAATCTCATTGTTTATTATATGTATATTCACATTTTTCCCCAAGTCTGTGTCTATGTAAACAAACATGGAAACCCTGGCCCTCACCTGGATCAGAAGAAAATCCAGCACCTGCCTGATCACTTTGGCCCAGGCCCCGTGAATGTGGTCCTCCGGCGCACTGTACAAGCCTGTGTGGATTGTGCCTTTCAAACCAAGACTGTTTTTGGATTCCTTAAGCCAGATAATCGTGGAGGAGAAGTGATAAGTGGTATACTCATCTGATCCTTTATTTAGCTTCTTTTCCAAATTTGATTTTAGGTTTCTAGAAGGCAGGACTCTTACAAGATATAGACTATCTTTTATATAATATTTACATCCTATTAACTATTTAAAACAGGATATTTATTATATTGATGTGATAGTTATAATGTATTTTTACTTTTTAACATGTTATAATATATACTTTGAAAAATTTAACTTTACTTTCAAAATAGACAAACAATGCCAGTGTAATTCTCTAAATTGAAGTGAAAGGAAAAGATACTTCCTTTTTTGTGCTGTATTAAACTCACTATAGATAAAGTACCTTGCTTGGTTATAGTTTTTAATTTTTATAGAAAACACAGTAATCAATAAGAAGCTGTAAATAACAGTGTGATTCAAGAAACCATTAAGAGGGTGTAGCTGGCTTCCATTACTGTGTGATCAGATATCGTAACATTTGTACCCATGAAATATTTGGAATAAAAGGGTTATTATAGATCAGTTGTTTATAAACATTTAAAAATTAGAATGCATTTACAGTATAGGCTGTTGGGTCTGAATAAGAGGAACTTTTATAATTTTATGAATTATAAAAACCATAAATTAAGCTTATAATACATTTTATAGACTAAGGGCTTTTTTTGTTAGTATGTATGTCTCATCTTTCTTGGAGGTATGTTTGACATCATCTTTTTGTCCTCTGATAGCCTACTTTGACGGGGAAAATCATTCCATCCAGCTTCCCCCCGTGAATAGCGCATCATTTGCTCTTCGCTTTCTCGAGAACTTCTGCCACAGCCTGCAGTGTGATAACCTTTTGGGTAGCCAGCCTTTTAGCTCTTATAAGGTTAATACTCCTGCCCCTGCAGAACATGATAAAAATAAATCAGGTGAGAGAAAGTGTGAATTTTTATACTATGCTCCTATTTTATATTAAATTTCATGATTAACGAGAATCTTGTGAAATTCAGAGTTCTTTCTATGTCCTTCTCAATGTAAATATTTTAGCCACAACCAATTCATTAGAAATGTATAATATAGAGTTTTTTTCATTCAAAATGGGGAAGTAATTTCCTGTTGTATTCATAATGAACTTAAGAATCAAAACCAATAGGTTGTTTCATTTCTTTCTGACTAGATAACAGAGTTACATATTTTCTGTTAGATTAAAGTATGACTTTAAAGTTATTATCCTTTATAATCCTAGAAGTATGGAAAGCATTTTGAGCCCAACAGCTATAAAGATAATATTTTTGTTGTAGTCATCAAGGTGGTGACCAATGAGTAATCTCCAATTTAATGTTTGAGCCATGGTCACCTTTCTTCCATAAGAATCCCAAACTGATTAAGAGGGTAGGTATAAGGTAGTCCTACAGAACCAAAGGTGAGTTTCTTGCTTCTGGGCCCTGAAGCAAAAAAAGCTCTATCAGCTGTGTTTTGTTGTTGTTATTAAAGCTGTTTCATTGAGATTATTCACATACCATACAGTCCCTTCAAAGTGTATGATCAGTGGCTTTTAATATAATCACAGAGTTGTGCATGCATCACCACAGTCAATTTTAGAACATTTTCATTACTCCAAAAAGAAAAACCCCATACCCTTTAGCAGTCTCAGTCTCTCTATCCTTTCCCAGCCCTACATGACCACTGAACTGTTTTTGCCTCTATAGATTTATTTATATTTACATTTTATATAAATGGAATCATGCAATATGTAGCACTTTGTGTCTGGTTTCTTTCATCTAGCATAATGTTTTTTGTCTTTTTTTTTTATATGGAAGGCTTCACTAATTTGCATGTTATCCTTGCACAGGGGCCATGCTAATCTTCTCTGTATCGTTCCAATATTAGTATATGTGCTGTTGAAGAGAGCACTCACCTAGCATAATGTTTTAAAAATTATTGTTACTTTTTTAATTAGAAAAGTTGTAGGTTTATAGAAAAGTCATATAAAAATATAGCATTCCTAAATACCCCCCTATTGTTGACACTTTGCATTAGTGTGGTAACTTTCTTGCAATTGATTAAAAATATTGAAATAATACTGTTAACTATAGTCCATAGATTATATACGTGTCTTTTTCCCATATACCACCCTTTTATTAACATCTTGTAATAGTGTCATACATTTATTATAATTCATGAATGAACTTTCTATTCTTGTACTATTAACCTCAGTTCATCGTTGACAGCAGGGTTCACTGTGGTATACACTCCTATTTTTAATCTTCTAATTTTCACTCTAGTAACTTCTATGACCCAAAACTTTCCCTTTCAACCACATTCACATGTATAGTTCAGTGCTGTTAATTATATTCAAAATAATGCACTAACATCACCACATCCATTTGCAAACCTTTACATTCAACCTTAATAGAAATTCTGTAAAATTAAGCATCAGCTCCCCATTCTCTACTCTAATCTATCTCCTGGTAACTTATCTCCATGAGTTTGCTTATCATAATTTGTTCATATTGGTGAGATCACATAGTATTTGTCCTTTTGTGTCCGGCTTAATTTCATGTGCAGCATAATGTCCTCAAGGTTCATCCATGTTGTCGCACGTATTGGGACTTCATTCCTTTTTACAGTTGAATAATTGTACGTACCATTGTATATATTACATTTTATTTATCCGTTCATTGGTTGATGGACACTTGGATTGCTTCCATCTTTGGGTAGTTGTGAATAATGGTGCTATGAACATCTGTGTGCAATATCTGTTCGAGTCCCTGCTTTCAGTTCTTTTGGTTATATACCTAGTAGCAGGATTACCAAGTCATATGGTAATTCTATGCTTAGTTTCCTGAGGAACTGTGAAACTGTCTTCCACAGCTGCTGCACCATTTTACATTTCCACCAGCAATGAATGAGTGTTCCCATTTCCCTACAACCTTTCCAACACTTGTAATTTTTTTTTTAAATCATGGTTATTCTAGTGGGTGGGAAATAATATTTCATTGTGGTTTTGATTTGCATTTTCCTAATAGTTGGTGATGTTGAGCGTCTTTTCATGTGATTTTTAGCCATTTATATATCCTCTTTGGAGAAACGTCTATTGAAATATTTGCCAGTTTTTAAATTGGGTTGTTTGTCCTTTTGTTGCGTTATAGGATGACTTTATATAATTCTGGATTGTAAATCCTTATCAGATACGTGGTTTCCAGTTGTTCCTTCCAATTTGGATGCCTTTTTTTTTTCTTCCCCTAATTGTTCTATCTAGGACTTACAGTACTCTGTTGCTTCACAGTAGTGACAGTGGACATCCTTGTCTTGTTCCACATCTTAGAGGGAAAGCTTTCATTCTTTCACCATTGGTTATGATGTTATCTGTGTGTTTTTCATATATGTCCTTTATCATATTAAAGTTTCCTTTTATTCCTATTTTTATAAGTGTTTTATCCAGAAAGGATTCTGAATTTTGTCTAGTGACCTCTGAATCAATTGAGATGATCATGTGGTTTTTCTTTCTTCATTTTGTTGATGTGATGTATTATATTAATTGATTTTCACATGTTGAACCACCCTTGCATACCTGGGATCAAACCCACTTGATCATGGTGTATAATTCCTTTAATGTGCTCTTGCATTAGAGTGGCACGTATTTGGTAGAGGATTTTTGCATCTATGTTCACAAGAGAAATTGTTCTGTAGGTTTCTTTTCTCGTAGCATTTTTTCTTGCTTTGGTATGAGTGTGATGTTGGCCCCATAGAATGAGTTAGGTAATGTTCCCTCCTCTGCCATTTTTTTTGTGAAAAGTTTGAGCAGGTTTGGTATTAATTCTTTAGGAATGATTGGTAGAATTCCCCCTGTGAAGCCATAGGGGAATTCTGGGCTTTTCTTTGTTAGGAGGTTATTGATGACTGATTCAATTTCTGCTTCTAATTGGTCTGTTGAAATCTTCTATTTCTTATAGAATCAATGTAGGTTGAGTGTGTGTTTCTATGAATTTGTCCATTTCATCTAGGTTATCTATTTTGTTGGCATAAGTAGTTTAGTTTCCTCTTGTGATCCATTTTTATTTCTGTGGGGTCAGTAGTTATGTCCCCTACTCTCATTTTTAATTTATTTTTGTCTTCTCTTTTTTTTTCTTTCTCAGACTAGTTAAAAGATTTGCCAATTTATATTAATCTCTACAAAGAACCAAATTTTGGTTTTATTACTGCTCTGGTGTTTTTTTAATTCTTGATTTCATTCATTTCTACTCCAATCTTGATTTCTTTCCTTCTACTTGCTTTGGAGTTAATTTGCTGTTTTTTTCTAGTTTCTCCAGGTGTGCAGTTAGGTCTTTGGTTTTAGCTCTTTCTTAATTTTTTAAGCATTTAAGGTTATAAATTTCCCTCTCAGCACTGTCTTCACTGCATCCCATAAGTTTTGATATGTTGTGTTCTTGTTTTCATTCATTTCAAGATACTGATTTCCTTTGCAACTTCTTTAAAATCCACTGATTGTTTAAGAGAGCCTTGTTTACTTCCATATATTTGTGGATTTTCCCATTCTTCCACTGTTACATTGATTTCCAGCTTCATTCCGTCATGGTCAGAGAATATGCTTTGTATGATTTCAGTCTTTCTAAATTTGAGACTTGTTTTGTGACCCAGCGTGCTGTCTGACCTGGAGAACAATCCGTGTGCACCTGAGAATAATGTCTATCCTGCTGTTTTGGAGTACAGTGTTCTGTATATGTCTGTTCTAGTTCATTTATCATATTACTCATGTTCTCTGTTTCCTTATTGATCTTCCATATAGATGTTCTATTTATTGATGAGTGGTGTATTGAAGTCTCCAGTTATTACCATAGAGGCGTCTAATACTCCCTTCAGTTTTGCCTGAGTTTGCCTCGTGTACTTTGGGGCACCTTGATATGTGCATAGATATTTATGATGATTATTTCTTCTTGGTGAGTTGCCCCTTTTATTAATATATTATATTCTTCTTTTGTTTTTGTAATTTTTTTTCATTTAGCATACTTACCATAGCTTTTTTGGGTCACTACTTGCATGAGATAATTGTTTTCTATCCTTTCACTTTCAACCTATTTGGGTCTAAAATGAGTCATTTTTTTTTTTTTTTACATGGGCGGGCACCGGGTAAAATGAATCATTTGTAAACAGCATATAGAGGGATTATATATTTTTTATCCATTCTGCTAATCTGTGTCTTTTGATTGGGGAGTTTAATCCGTTAACATTCAGTGTTATTACTGTAAAAGCAATACTTACTTCAACCATTTTATCCTTTGGCTTTTTGTCAGATTTGTTTTTCCTTCTTTTAATTATCCATATAATAACCTTCATTTCTATTCTCTCCTCCAGTCCTCTCACTCCAGTCTTGTCTTTTCAGCCAGCACAATTCTCTTTGATATTTCTTATAGGGCAGGTTTCCTGTTAAAAAACTCTCTCAGCTTCTGTTTATCTATGAATATTTTAAACTCTCCCTCATTTTTGAAGGACAGCTTTGCTAGATAAAGAATTCTTGGTGGCAATTTTACTCTTTCCGTATCCTAAATATATTTTATCACTGCCTTCCCACCTGTATGGTTTCTAATGAGAGATTGGGATTTAGTCTTATTGTGGTTCCTTACATGTGGTGAATTGCTTTTTTTCTTGCTAATTTCAGAATTCTTTTTCTCTTTGGCCCCTTAAAGTCTCATTAGTATGTGTCTTTGAGTGGGTCTATTCTTTTTTATTCTGTTTGGAATATGATGGATGTTCTAGTTTGCTGGCTGCTGGAATGCAATATTTCAGAAACAGAATGGCTTTTAAAAGGGGGAATTTATTAAGTTACAAGTTCTCAGTTCTAAGGCTGTGAAAATGTCCCAACTAAAGCAAGGCTATAGAAATCTAAGGCATCCAGGAAAAGATAACCTTGGTTCAAGAAGGCCGATGACATTCAGGGTTTCTCTCTCAGCTGGAAAGGCACATGGTGAACATGGCAGTGTCTGTAGCTCTCTCTCCCAGATTCTTGTTTCATGAAGCTGCCCCGGGGACATTTTCCTTCATCTCCAAAGGTCTCAGGCTGTGTAGTCTCTGTGATTCTCATGACTCTAAAAGGGACTCTCTCAAAAATATTTCCTCTTGTAAAGGTTTCCAATCAAGGCCCATCTGGAATGGGTGGAGTCACATCTCCCTCTAATCAAAAGTTAATACCTAATCAGGTGAGTTACATCTCAATGGGAACAACCAAAAAGCTCCTAGCCAGCGATATTGAATGAGGATTAAAGGACATATCTTTTCTGGGGTCCACCACAGATTCAAACAGGCAGAATGAGCTTCTTTGATTTGCATATTTAGGTCTTTATAAGGGTTGGGAAATTTTCAGCCATTATTTCCTCAAATATTCTTCCTGCCCCTTTTCTTCTTCAGGGACACCCATGATGCACATGTTTGTGTACTTTGTATTGTCAGTTTTTTTCCTGAGACTTTGTTCAAGTTTTTCCTTTTTTTTGTCTGAATTTGGTTGCTCTGTCTCTAGCTGATCTTTTCTTCTGCCTCTTCATATTTGCTGTTGTGTGTCTCTAGTATTTTCTTTTTGGTATGGGTCAGCACCGGGAATCAAACCCAGGTTCCCGGCATAGCAGGCAAGAATTCTGCCACTGAGCCACCATTGCACAGCCCTCTAGTATATTTTTAATTTCATCTATGGTGTCTTTCATTTCTGTAATATCTGTTATTTTTCTGTATATTCTTTCAAGTTCTTTATGCTCACCCAGTGTCTTCTTAATATCCTTTATCTCTTCAGCCATCTCGTTGAATTTGTTTAGGAGATATGTTTAAACATCTTTGTTTACCTCCATATTCTGTGTCTCCTCTGACTTTTTAATTTGTTCCTTTAGCTGGGCCATATTTTTCTGTGTTTTAGTATGCCTTGTTATATTTTGCTGATATTTTGTCATCTGATGGGTTTATTCTGAAGGTCTCTTTCTCTCTCTCTCTTGTTTACAATTTTGCTGTTGCTTTGGTTTATATAGAGGTTCTTTGTCAGTTGAATCATCATTATTTCCCAGCCAAAACAGGTTCGGGTATCTGTGTAGTGGGTGTAGACCAGATCCAGTGGGCTCTGCAGTTGGGTCTCTAAGGAATCCCAAAAGCCCTTTTTCCCCTGTACTTTCTGGCCTGTCCAGCAGATCACGTTCTTCGCCTTCCTGTTCTCCTCCAAGCCCACCTCTAAAGATGTTGAAACAGTTCATGTTCAGCGGCATCTATCTGGGAGGGGCTGAAACTGCAGGGATCCCGTGTTCTTGAAACTTTGCTGGCTAATATGTTGCTCAGTGTTGGGCTGTGTCCCCCTCTGTACTTGGGGTGGAGAACTCATACAGCCATCCTAGTCTACAGCCCCCCTCTGAGGCAAGGGTAGGGACTGCCCACTGATGCTACCTTCAAGGATGGTGGATAGACACCAGGAGTCTCTGACCACAATTTCTCAGTCTCTTCGTCCCACACTTCCCTGGACATTGTACTGACCTTCCTGTTTCCTGGATCCCAAACAGTTGATTCAGACAATTTCTGCCTGGCTACCAGCTATTTTTGGGAGAGAAGTAGGTTCTGCCACTTACTCTCTAATCCTTCATTTTGAAAACTCCACCTTGGGGTCCTTTTGTATTCAGTACTCCTCAGCTACTTGTATTCTGCCCTAGGACTCTCTGGACTTGGATCTCTGTGTCTGGATATGCATGGTGATCTAACTCATACTGTGAGTGTTTTTATAGTCTGTGTCCCTGGTGAGAGGTGGGAGGGATACCTGCCACTGCCTCTATGCACTTCCCTAACTGCAAGGGACCTAGTGAGGGGGAAAAGAGGACTGGCGAGTCCGGGACAGAAGTTTCCTACCTGATATTTTTCTGTCTTCAGTTCAGCCTGTTTTGTTTGTTTTTGTGCAGAATTTTCTTCCCAACTCCTATGGTTTGTTTAAATTCTCTCCCTTATTCAGTGCCCCCTTTTTCTTAACATTTATGAGTTCTAGGACCTGTCCTGTCTCACAGCCAGTTCAATTTAACACCACCACCTCCACTTTTTCTTCTGTAAGGCTTTTCTGCCTTTCCTTTTTTCCCCATTAGGGTATGCTGTGTCAAGGAGCCAGATGGAGTGAATTCAGATATGAGGGGGAAAGCTTTCAATCATTAATCATTTTCATCATTAAGCATGATGCTAGCTGTGAGTTTTGTTTTGTGTTTTTTTTTTTTTTTCCTTTACATGGGAGGCACCGATAATCAAACCTGGGTCTCCGGCATGGCAGGCGACAACTCTGCCACTGAGCCACCGTTGCCTGACCTGTGAGTTTTTTGTAATACTCTTTATCATGGTGAGAAAACTCCCTTCTATTCCTAGTTTGCTGTGTGTTTTTATCATGAAAGAGTTTTGTCTATGGCTTTTATAAATCTATTGAGATGATCATGTGGTTTTTGTCATTTGTTCTATTAATATGGTATATTAATTGATTTTTATATCATAAACCAACCTTGTGTTTCTGGATAATTCCCACTTCTTCATGGTATATAATCCTTTCTACATATTACTAGATTCAGTTTATTAATATTTTGTTGACTTTTGCATTTATACTCATAAGGGTTATTAGTCCTTAGTTTTCTTTTAATGTCTTCGGTGTTGGTACTGGCATCATAAAATGAATTAGGAAGTGTTCTTTTGTTTTCCAGAAGAGATTGTGATGAATTGGTGTTAATTCTTTAGATGTTTGGTGTAATTTACCAGTGAAGCCATCTGGATTCTTTATGGGAAGTTTTTTTTTTTATTACTTATTCAGTCTTTTTACTTGTTATTGATCTATTCAGATTTTCTATTTCTTCTTAGGTCACTTTCCATAGTTTATGTCTTTCTAGGTATCTGTTTAATCTAGATTTTCTAATTTGTTGACATGAAGTTGTTCATGGTATTCTCTTATAATTCTGTTTATTTCTGTAAGTTCCGTGAGTGATGGTCTTAACTTTTATTTCTGCTTTTAGTAATTTGAGTCTTCTATCTTATTTTCTTGGTCAGTCTAGCTAAAGTTTTGTAAATTTTGTTGATTATCTCAAAGAACCAACTTTTGATTGTGTTGATTTCTCTCTATTATTTTTCTGTTTCTTATTTCATTTACTTGTATTCTAATCTTTATTATTTCTTCCTTCTGCTTGCTTTCAATTTAGTTTCCTCTTTTACTATAAAGTGGAAGGTTTAGATTGACTTGAGAACTTTCTTTTTTTGTAATACCATTTACAGCTGTAAATTTCACTCTCAGCCTTGCTTTAGCTGTATCTATAAGTTTTGGTATATTGTGTTTTCATTTTTATTCATCTCAAAGTATTTTCTGTTTTCCTTGTCATTTCTTCTTTGATCCATTGGTTATTTAGGTCTGTGTTGTTTAATTTCCAGATATTTGTGAACTTACCAGATGTCCTTGTTATTGATTACTAATTTCTTTCCATTGTGGATGGAAAAATTCTTTGTATGATTTCATTCCTTCTAAAAAAATTATTGAGATTTATTTTTTTGCCTAATATATAGTCTGTCTTTTCTCTAGAATCTTACATGTGCACTTGAGAAGAATTTTTGTATTAAAGTTTATTTTGTCTGATAGGAGTATATTCCACCTCTTTTTTGGGTTGTGTGGTATATCTTTTTCCATCCTTTTACTTCAGTCTATTTGTGGCTTTGAATACATTGTGTGTCTCTTGTAGGAAGTATATATGTGGATCATGTTTTGTTTTTATTTTATCCATTCTGCCAGTCTGCCTTCTAATTGTGATAACATAGAATTTTTATCTACCATCTTGCTATTTGTTTCTGTATGTCTCAGGTCTTACTTGTCTTATTTTCCTCCATTATTACACTCTTTTTTATTATATAGATATTTTCTAGTATACAACTTTAATTCCCTTGTTTCTTTTAGTGTGTATTTCAAGGTACTTTCTTAGTAGTTGCCGTGGGGATTATAGTTAATCTCTTAGTTTAAAACCATCTGATTTGAATTAATTCCAGTGTAATTTTATGTTCTGTAAAAACTCTGTTTCTTTCCCCCTTCTTTGTACTTTTGTCATAGAAGTTAGATCTTTAGGTATTATAAGACCAACAACACAATTTTATAATTATACTTTTATGTAGCTTTTAATCAGAGAGAAGAAAAGAGGTATAAACAACAATATGTTTATATTGTATTTTCTTATTTATCTATGTATTTACCTTTATTGGTGCTCTTTATTTTCTCATGTGGGTTTGAGTAATGTTCTAGTGTTCTTTCATTTCAGTCTAAAGGACTCTAATATTTCTAAGCTTTATTGTTAAAACAAACAAAAGAAACCAACAAAAAAAACAAGGAAGCAAACAAAAAAGTCAACAAATGGTGCTACAATAAAGGGATACTTACAAAGATAAAGAATGAAATGTGACTCCACCATATAGCATACAAAAAAAATAGCAAGATGGTAGATAAAAATTCTATGTTATCACAATTAGAAGGCAGACTGGCAGAATGGATAAAATAAAACATGATCCACATATATACTTGATTATTTTTAAACAATAATTTCTATACCTTTATTAATAGTCTCTATTTTTTGAATATCTTATTTTATGAAGCATCAAACATTCTCATACCTATTTACTTCATTAGACATTATTTCTTTTAGTTCTTTGAGCATATTATAATACCTGACTTAAAGTTTTTGTCTAGTCATTCCAACGTCTGGGCTTCCTCAGGGGTAGTTTCTATTGATCAACTTTATCCCCCTGTGTATAGACCATCCATTCCCGTTTCTTTGCATGTTCCATTTGTGCTTAAATATTTTATTAATATAATGTGACAGTTCTGGAAATAATATTGCATCCTCCTTCCTAGCAAACCCTGTTTAGTGACCTTCCTGACATAATTCTGTAAAGTCTGAATTTTTTGTCATATGTGACCACTGAAGTCTCTGCTTGATAAGATTAGTGGTCAGTAATAATCGGACCAATATGTGTCCTGACATTTGCCAAACGGCTCTGTGTGTGTGTGTGTGTGTGTGTGTGTGTGTGTGTGTGTGTGCGCGCGCGCGCGCGCGCGCACGGGCATGCCTTCAATGCTCCGGCAGGCAGTTTGTAACTCTGCTTTGTATGGAAATTTAAGGTCAGCCAAAGGAGAAATAGTAGGACCTCTTCAGATGTTTCTTACGCATGCCCACCGCCCTGCATATGCAAGTGGCCTTCTAGACTCCCAGGAATATGTCACTGCTTTTTGAAGTCCCTTAGTAGACACCTCATTCCATAGATTTTCCTTTTAAGTTTTTTTTGGTCAACCACTTGTTAACCTCAACTGGTAATGTTGTCTCAAACAGCTACAAGGTTCCACAGTTGTTGCTGATTGTTTTAGAAAAATGCTCTAGAGTTGGGGTTGTTAACATAGAGTGTGTCAGGTCAAATAAAGACGTAGTGACAGTTTTCTAGAGATAGGATTTTCTGAGAGTTCCAAGTCCATTGTGCCCCTTCAGTGGCTGCTATGCTGCTGGTTTTCACAGCTACCATAATTATGAAACAGTTGGCTTTCAAGGCTACTGAGAAACTGGGGAGAAGTAAGTGATATTAGAGCACATTAAAATGTCAGAATGCCACTTGTTTTTACTGAGTTTCAGCCATTTTACTTGAATATTCATTGGATTGTCGAAGTCTTTAGTTAGTTTCTTGAGTTTTGAAAAAGTTGATTTTGACAGTTTATTGTTAGTGCTTTTATGGAGGAGTGGATTTTCAGAGAACCTTACTATTCTGGAAATTCCCTTCCTCTGATCCTTTTAAAATATTTTGTAAATTATCTGGCCTTTTATATGTTAATCACCACAGAAACATTTTCCTACCCCAGCTTACTATACTACCCAGAAGCAGAAGTTAAGAGTCAATTATATTTAAGCCCCAGATACTAGACCATACTCCAGTTTTATAAGCTTTTCATAAAGAAAGCATTAGTATATTACAAGGAAAAGAAAAAGATTTTACTAATCTTCTTAAGACTCTGAGAGAAACAAATAACTATAGAAAACTATACTTTAGTACTAGATTTTCTATGTTAGGTGGTCCATGAAAAACTTAATTATTTATTCTCTTTTAAATAAGTTTTAATTAATTATAGAGATATTTGTCATGCACTGAAATTGTTTTCCCTGTTGGTTTTGAAGTCTATGACTAAAAATAAAACTCAAATGGCAAAAGGTTTCCTTGACACATTGGTGATTAATCAGTAATTAGATTGCTAAGAGTTGCCTATCAGATGACTTTTTAAATTAACAAACCAAAACAACATACAAACACGAGCATTCTTAACATACAAACATTCCATACATGGTGTACAATCAATGGCTCACAACATCATCACATAGTAGTATATATTCACCATGATCATTTTTTAGAACATTTGCATCACTCCAGAAAAAGAAATAAAAAGAAAAAACTCATACAGACCACACCTCTTACCCCTCCCTCTCATTGACCACTAATATTTCCATGTACCCTATATATATATATATTTTTAAACATGGGCAGGCACTGGGAATTGAACCCAGGTCTCTGGCATGGCAGGCGAGAATTCTGCCACTGAGCCACCACTGTACCACCCTACCCAATGTATTTTAACCTTTGTTCCCCCTATTTTTTTCTATACTCCTTATTACCACTCCTTTTCATTGATCACTAGTATTTCAGTCTACTCAATTTATTTTAACATTTGTTCCCCCTTTTATTTATGTATTTATTTTTTTAACTTTTTTATTGTTTAGTATAACATATATACAAAGCGAAGAAATAAAAAAGCAATAGTTTTCAAAGCAGTCTTCAAAAAGTTACAGGATAGATACCAGAGTTTCTCATGGGCTACCACACGATCCTCTCATATTTTTCCTTCTAGCTGCTCCAGAATATAGGTGACTATAGGGCTTAAATACTTTTTTATCATCACAATCGACTTTCTTTTCCTTCTTTTTTTGTGAACAATAACATATATACATAAAAGCTATAAATTTCCAAGCACAGCACCACAATTAGTTGTAAAACATGTTTCAGACTTTGACATGGGTTACAATTTCACAATTTTAGGTTTTTACTTCTAGCTGCTCTAAAATACTGGAGACTAAAAGACATATCAGTTTAATGATTCAGCATTCATATTCATTTGTTAATAAATCCTATCTTCTATGTATAATTCCACCATCACCTTTGATCTTTCCATACCTTGCATTGGGGTTGTTTGGTCTATTGCAGTTCTAAATTTTTTATATTGGAAGGGTCTGTCATTAATATGGGGTAGGGAGATGGAACTATCTGATGTTCTGGAGAGGCTGGGCTAGGTTTCAAGACTTATCTGGACCAGGGACCCATCTGGAGGTTGTAGGTTTCTGGGAAGTTACTCTAGTGCCTGGAACCCTTGTAGAATCTTATAAATTGCCCTAGGTGTTCTTTAGGGTTGGCTGGAATGGTCCTGGTTGGGGGTTGGCAGGTTATGATAGGTAGCAAGGTCTACCTGAAGCTTGTGTAAGAGCCTCTCAACTCTATTTGAACTCTCTCTGCCACCGATACTTTATCAGTTACATTTCTTTTCCCCCATTTTGGTTAGGATGGAATTGTTGATCCCACGGTGCCAGGTCTGGATTTGTCCTTGGGAGTCCTCTCCCACATTGCCAGGGAGACTTTCACCCCTGAATGTCATATCCCACATAGCGGGAGGGCAATGATTTCAGTTGCAGAGTTGTGCTTAGAGAGACTGAGGCCACATCTGAGGAACAACAGAGGTCCTCCAGAAGTAACTCTTAGGCATACTTATAGGTAGTCTAAGCTTCTATGCTACCTACATAAGCTTCACAAGAGTAAGCCTCATGATCAAGGGCATGGCCTATTGATTTGGGTATCCCTAAAGTTTGACACAGTATCAGGGGATTCCCTGATGGTAAGGTTTAATAGTTCCATGTTCTTTCTCTCCTCCCTCAGGGGACTTGACCAATACTTTTTGATTATCTGGTTAATATACTTTAGGATGTTTCCAGGCATTACCAGTAATCTATACAGGATTAAAGGACCTCTTCCTCATTCTGTGCTCTGTGTTTCAGTTGTTCAAATATGCAATACAGATAAGTTGAATTAGATTATGCACTACAGAAAATTTCAGTTCCAAATCAAATAAACCTTTCTTCCATTGATACAAAGAGTATATGTGTGATTCTATAATATAGACACTGTCTTCCTTAGCCCTATGTTATGAATTACTTTAACCCCAACCTGTTCGGCTTCGTTCTTATCTCTAAATATTGGGTTATATATATAAAACAGCCTCTCAAAATCCAGAAATAATAATCACCAATCCAGACTTAATGTTTCTGCTCTAAAAGCTTACAATCTAGGCTCCTATTTTCTTATGAGCATTTTCTAAAGGTGACCATACCATTGTTGTTTTTTTGTTTCTGGCTTATTTTGTCTCACCAAATATCCCACATGTTCATTCACATCATTGCATGCCTCACAACATTGTTCCTTTTTGTAGCAGCACAACCTTCGTTCATAAGTGTACACTATCGTTCGCCATTCTACTTCTCAGTCAGTACATCCTTCAGCCACCTGCATTCATCTGGCATCATGTAGAGGGCCCTGTCCACAGTCCATCAACACTCTCAATTTTAGATAATTTCATTGTTCCCAAGGGACAGAAAACCAATAAACACACCCTCACCAAATAGGAAATCTAAACTTCCTCTTAACTATTGTCCCTTATCCCACTATTTACTTCTGCTGTTGCTGTGGTAGTGCTGATGGTTTCCTTTTGAACGTAGCTCATAGCATGCAATGGCAGTTTTCCCCCTCTACCGTGGACTTAAACACTCTTTATGCATTCTTACAAGAATGCATTCATATTCCTAGTGTGAGTCAGTGGGTCACGTAGGTCTTTACAACCCCTTTCTATCCTGTTCATCTTCAATATGGCAATATTATTTCTAGATCCACTAGAGAATCACCTTCGCTCCTATCTGTTTCTTTACATTAGAGTTCAACCTCATTAGCTAACAGTTCACCCATCTCTAGCTTCTGTGTATCTCTAAGTCCCCCTATATTCTGTATTATAAGTCTCTGATTATAGCTTTATGTTCGTCATAAAAGTGGAATCACACAGTATCTGTCCTTTTGTGTTTGGCTAATTTCGCTCAGCGTCATGTCTTCAAGGCTCATCCATTTTGTCATGTGCTTCAGGATGTGATTTTGTCTTACTGCTGCATAATATTCCATCATATGTACATACCACATTTTGTTGATTCACTCGTCTGTTGATGGGCATTTGGTTTGTTTCCATCTTTTGGTGATTGTGAATAAAGCTGTTATGAACATCGGTGTGCAAATGTCTGTTTGTGTCATTGCTTTCAGCTCTTCTGGGTATATACCAAGTAGTGGTATTGCTGGGTCATAGGGCAGCTCGATATTTAGTTTCCTAAGGAATCGCCAAACAGTCTTCCATAGTGGCTGCACCATTATACATTCCCACCAGCAGTGCATAAGTGTCCCAATTTCTCCACATCCTCTTCAACATCTATAGTTTCCCTTTTGTGTAATAGCAGCCATTCTTATAGGTGTGCAGTGGTATCTCATTGTAGTCTTGATCTGCATTCCCTTATAGCCAGTGAAAATGAGCATCTCTTCATGTGCTTTTGAGCCATCTCTATTTCTTCTTCAGAAAAATGACTATTCATATCTTCAGCCCATTTTATAATTGGATTGTTCTTTTGTTGTTGAGTTGTATGATTTCTTTGTACATACAGGAAATCAAACCTTTGTCTGATACGTGATTTTCAAATATTTTCCCCCATTGAGTTGGCTTCCTCTTTACCATTTTGACAAAGTCTTGAGGTACAGAAGCATTTGATTTTGAGGAGTTCCCATTTATCTATTTTTTTCTTTTGTTGCTTGTGCTTTGGGTGTAAAGTTTAGGAAGCTATCTCCTATTACTAGGTCTTGAAGATGTTTCCCTACATTTTCTTCTAGAAGCTTTATGGTGCAAATTCTTATATTTAGGTGTTTGACCCACTTTGAGTTAATTTCTGTATAGGGTGTAAGATAGGGGTCCTTTTTCATTCTTTTGGCTATTAAGATCCAATTCTTCCATGCCCAATTATTGAAAAGACTGTTTTGTCCCAGTTCAGAGGATTTCGGGGCCTTGTCAAAAAGCAGTTGGCCATAGATTTGGTGGTCTGTTTCGGCATTCTCAATTCGATTCCATTGGTCATTGCTTCTGTCTTTGTTTCAATACCATGCTGTTTTGACCACTGTGCATTTATAATAGGTTTTAAAGTTAGGGAGTGTTAATCCTCCCACTTCATTCTTCTTTTTTAGGATGTTTTTATCTATTCGGAGTCTCTTTCCCTTCCAGATGAATTTGGTAGTTAGCTTTTCCAAATCTTCAAAGTATGTTGTTGGAATTTTGGTACTGTGTTGCATCTGTAGATCAATTTGGGGAGAATTGACATCTTAACTATATTTAGCCTTCCTATCCATGAGCAGGGAATGTCTTTCCACCTATATAGATCTCCTTTGATTTCTTTTAGCAGTGTTATGTAGTTTTCTATGTACAAGTCCTTTACATCCCTAGTTAAGTCTATTCCTAAGTATTTGATTCTTTTAGTTGCTATTTTGAATGGAATTTTTTCCTTAACTTACTCCTCAGCTAGCTCATTGCTTGTGTTTAGAAATGTTACTGGTTTTTGCACATTAATTTTATATCCTGCCACCTTGCTGAATTTGTTTATTAGCTCAAGTAACTTTGCTGTAAATTTTTCAGGATCTTCCAAGTATAATATCATCTGCAAATAATGAGAGTTTTACTTCTTCCTTTCCAATTTGGATGCCTTTTATTTCTTTGTCCTGCCTGATTGCTCTAGCTAGAACTTCTAGGACAATGTTGAATAATAGTGTTGACAGTGGGTATTCTTGTCTTGTACCTAATCTTAGGGGGAAGGTTTTCAGTCTCTCTCCATTGAGTACGATGCTGGCTGTCATGGTCAGGTTCATGTGTCAACTTGGCCAAGTTGTGGTACCTGTTTGTCTGGTTGGGCAAGTGCTGGTCTGTCTGTTGCAATGAGGACATTTCATAGAATTAGATCATGATTACATCAGCTGCATCCACAGCTATTTCCATCTGTAATCAGCCAAAGGGGAATGTCTTCTGCAATGAGTGATGCTTAATCTAATCACGGGAAGCCTTTGAGGATTCAGAAGAGACAGACTCTATTCCTGCCTCATCTGGCGAGCCTCTACTGTGGAGTTCGTCCAGACCCTCCACCGGAGTCGTTGACTTCACAGCCTGCCCTGCAGATTTTGGACTCTGCATTCCCGTGGTCACATGAGACACTTTTATAAATTTTATGTTTGCGAGTGTTCCCTGTTGATTCTGTTTCTCTAGAGAACCCTAACTAATATGCTAGCTATAGGTTTTTCATATATTCCCTTTATCATATTGAGATATTTACCTTTGATTCCTATCTTTTGGAGTGTTTTTATCAGAAAAGGATGCTGAATTTTGTCAAATGCTTTTTCAGCATCAGTCAAGATGATCACGTGATTTTTCCTTTTGATTTGTTAACGTGCTGTATTACATTAATTGATTTTCTTGTGTTGAACCAATCTTGCATTCCTGGTATAAACCGCACTTGCTCATGGTGTATAATTTTTTTAATGTGCTGTTGGATTCAATTTGCTAATATTTTATTGAGAATTTTTGCATGTGTGTTCATTAGAAAGATTGGCCTGTAGTTTTCCTTTCTTATAGCATCTTTACCCAGTTTTGGTATTGAAATGATGTTAGCTTCATAAAATGAGTTAGGTAGAGTTCCTTTTTCCTCAATTTTTTGGAAAAACTTGAGCAGGATTGGTGTCAGTTCTTTTTGGAATGTTTGATAAAATTCCCCTGTGAAGCCATCTGGTCCTGCCCGGGCTTTTCTTTGTAGCAAGATTTTTGATGACTGGTTGAATCTCTTTACTTGTTACTGGTTTGTTGAGATCTTCTATTTCTTCCTGAGTCAGTGTAGCTTGTTTGTGTGTCTCCAGGAATTTGTCTGTTTCATCTGAGTTGTCTAGTTTGTTGGTGTATAGTTGTTTGTAGTATCCTCTTATGATTTCTTTTATTTCATCAGGGTCTGTGATAACACACCCTTTCTCATTTCTGATTTTGTTTATTTTCATCCTTTCTCTTTTTTTTTTTGTCAGTCTTGCCTAGTGGCCTATCAATTTTATTGATTTTCTCAAAGAACCAACTTTTGGTTTTATTGATTCTTTCTCTTGTTCTTTTGTTCTCCTGTTCATTTATCTCTGCTTTAATCTTTGTTATTTCTCTTCTCTTATTTGGTTTGGGGTTAGTTTACTGTTCTTTCTCAAGTTCCTCCAGGTTTGCTGTTAAGTCCTCGATTTTTGCTCTTTCTTGTTTTTTAATGTAGGCATTTAAGGCAATAAATTTTCCTCTTAGCACAGCCTTTGCCACATCCCATAAGTTCTGATAAGTTGTATTCTCATTTTCATTCATCTCCAGATAGCTGCTGATTTCTCTATTAGTTTCTTCTTTGACCCACTGGTTGTTTAGGAGTGTGTTATTTAATCTCCAAATATTTGTGAATGTTCTCAATCTTTGGTGGCTGTTGAGATCCAGCTTCATCCCGTTGTGATCAGAGAAAGTGCTTCAAATAATTTCAGTAATTTTGAATTTATAAAGACCTGTTTTGTGCCCCAGCATATGATCTATCATGGAGAATGCTCCATGAGCAGTAGAGAAGAATGTATACCTTTATGCTTTGGGGTGCAATGACCTATATATGTCTGTTAGGTCTAATTCATTTATCAAGTTATTTAACTTCTCTATTTCTTTGTTGATCTTTTGTCTGGTTGTTCTATTTATAGAGGAAAGTGGTGTATTAACATCCCTTACTATTGTTGTTGAAACATCTATTGCTCCCTTCAGTTTTGCCAGTGTCTGTCTCATGTACTTTGGAGCTCCTTGATTGGTAGCATAAACATTTATGATTGTTATACCTTCTTGGTGAATTGACCATTTAATTAGTATATAGTGTCCTTCTTTGTCTCTTATGATGTTTTTACATTTAAAGTCTATTTTGTCTGATATTAGTATAGGTGCTCCTGCTTTCTTTTGGTTACAGCTTACATGGATGGAAGATCTTTTTTCATCCTTTCACTTTCAATCTATTTGTATCCTTGTGTCTAAAATGAGTCTCTTGTAAGCAGCATATAGCTGGATTATGTTTCTTAATCAATTCTGCCAATCTGTATCTTTTAATTGGTATGTTTAGTCTGTTAACATTTGAAGTTATTACAGAAAAGGCATTTCTTGATTCCACTATCTTATCATTTTTATTGTATTTTGTCAGGTCTATATATTCTTTTCCCCCTTTCTCTTTGTATCCTTTAAATTACCCTTAGTGGTACTCTTCAATTCTGTGACCTCCTCCAGGCCTCCCTCTCCTGTCTTTTTTTCAGCTGGCAGAATTCCTTTTAGTATTTCTTGTAGGGCCAGTCTCTTGTTGACAAATTCTTTCAGGACTTCTTTGTCTGTGAAGGCTTTAATCTCTCCCTCAGTTTTAAAGGACAATTTGGCTGGGTACAGAATTCTTGGCTGGACGTCTTTCTCTTTCAGTATCTTGAATATATCATACCACTGCCTTCTTGCCTCCAGGGTGCTAATTGAGTAGTCTGAACTCAGTCTTATTTGATTTCCCTTGTATGTAGTAGATTGTTTTTCTCTTGCCGCTTTCAGGATTTTCTGCTTCTCTTCAACATTTGGCAGACTGATTAATATGTGCGTTGGGGAAGGCCTGTTTGAATTTATTCTGTTTGGAGTTCTTTGGGTTTCTTTGACTTGTATATTTATGCCCTTTACGAGGGTTGGGAAGTTTTCCCCCATTATATCCTCAACTATTCTTCCTAGCCGTTTATTCCTCTCTTCTCCTTCTGGGATACCAGTGTTTCTTATATTTGTTCACTTTATTTTGCCTATCATTTCCCTGAGTTCCCATTAAATTTCTTCCATCTTTTTTGCGATTTGCTGTTTTGAGTCTTTGAAGTCAATTATCCTGTCCTCTATATCACTTGTTCTTTCTTCTGTCTCTTCAGATCTGGTGTTATGTGCCTCTAGTATGTTTTTTATTTGGTCAACAGAGTCTTTAATCTCTGTGATTTCTACTATTTTTCTGTTTGTTCCTTCAAATTCCTCTTTGTGCTCTTCTCCTGTCTTCTTGATCTCCTTTATGTCATTTGCTATCCCGCTTATTTTATTAAGTAGAGTTGTATGAACATCTTTGATTAGTTGTTCCAATGTCTGTGTCTCCTCAGGTGTTTTCATTTGGTCATTAGGCAGGGCTAGATTTGTTTGCATTGTGACATGCTTAGTGATCTTCTGCTGTCTTCGTCGCATGTCGATATCTGGATTGATTTACTTTGGGAGTTGATTTCTTTCAGTAGTCTAAGGCTTGTGTGTGTGGGATGGTTGTACAGCAGGGAGCAGGGCACGGGGTGGCGCACTCAGTACGGTGATTTGTTTCAGGGCAGGTATGGGCGCAGGTTGGGGATGTTACACTGATGCCTGTGCATGCGGGTGCCCAGTGACCAGGGAGGATGTAGCTGTGTGAGCGCACCAGTCTGGGACCCTGGTGTGCACTGGTCTAAGGCACGAGGCCCTTTGTGCGCATGCGTAGAGCTGTGGCAGCAGGTCAGCATTATGCCTTCGTGGATTAGGGGCAGATGTGATCTGGCTGTGCAGGTCAGCACTTTCTCAGAGCTGACAAGTGAGGCTGAGGGCTGTGCACATGTGCAGTTCTTGGACTGCTGTAAAGTGCAGTTCCCAGAGCTGAAGGATGTGATTGGGGGCCTATGCACATGTGTGGGCCTAGGAGTTCCTTAAATGGATGCGCTGAGCTCAGGGAGGGCGGGGTGAGGTGTGCGACACCATGGGTGGGCGGGGAGCATAGCCTAACTATGAAGATTAGTGCCGGCAATCTTTATGTGCTGGTAACAGCCTGAAGGGAACAGGGAGGGGAGAGGTAGTGCTTGGGAAGGGTGCAGAAGAGGTGGGTTGGGCTGCACTTGCGGTAGAGGTGGGGGACAGATACGTACACTGGGTACTGGTGGGGTGGGGGTGCCTTAAGTGCGGGGAATGGGAGCAGGTGTGGGGGTTCAGGTGTATGGGAGTGAGTCGCCGGTCACGGGGCTACGCTGGTGAGTGTAGCACACCCAAGGAAAGCAACCTTGCTTAACTTCCTAGTCCTGTGTACCTATCTGTGCACTCCTGTGGGCTCCACAGGTCTACACCTCCATGTCAGGCTCCAGCTTTCTGCCTTTTAGCTCCTCGATCTCTGCAACCAGGGCTGCCACATGTGGTGCAGAAGGCTCTCCCAGGTCTGCCGCACTCCCATATTGCTGACTCAGTCGCCCTCCTGTCCCCTCTCTTACTTTTCCGTGGAGCAGGGCTAATCTCAAGCTGCTCTAGTTGGCCATTTCTTCCCAGAAGTCTCCCTATTTATTTATTTTTAATCCATATTTTTTACTCATCTGTCCATACTATAGATAAAAGTAGCATCAGGCACAAGATTTTCACAATCACATAATTACATTGTGAAAGCTGTATCATTATACATTCATCTTCAAGAAACACGGCTACTGAAACACAGCCCTACAGTTTCAGGCACTTCCTTCTAGCCTCTGTAATACACCTTAAACTATAGAGGCGATATCTATAATGCATAAGAATAATCTCCAGGATAACATCTTGACTCTGTTTGAAATCTCTCAGCCACTCACAGTTTATTTTGTCTCATTTCTCTCTTCTCCCTTTTGGTCAAGAAGATTTTCTCAGTGCCTTGGTGCTGAGTCCCAGATCATTCTAGGATTTCTGTCCCACATTGCCAGGGAGGTTTACACCCCTGGGAGTTATGTCCCATGTAGAGAGAGGGAGGGCAGTGAGTTTGCTTGCCATGTTGGCTGAGAGAGAGATAGGCTACATCTATAAAGAGAGGGTCAGCTGACTTTTGATGGCCATGTCTAGTCCCCAGCCAAAATTTTGAACCAGGTGACATTTGACATTGGTACATCCTTCCCTTTTGAGGTCTATCAGCAGACTTTTAAGTTTTATATATTATTTGCCCTTTTAGCTGGAGGTTAAACTAAGATTTTGATTGGTACATAGAGTGTAATTATTAACTTCAGGTGTCTTTACTTTCAGTTTCATGTCTTGAAGAGTGGTTCTTTAGGTGGAAAAGTGTGTGGTTGAAATGATAATCAGTGAGTTGTTATGAAGATAGCCATAGGCCAAGATTGTTGTTTACACAATGGGGTGTCCATTGTACTATATCTTCTCCTTAAGTTCTGTTCTAGTTTGGTAGCTGCCAGAATGCAATATGCTAGAAGTGGAATGGCTTTTAAAAAGGGGAATTTAATGAGTTGCTAGTTTACAGTTCTAAGGCTGACAAAATGTCCTAATTAAAACAAGTCTATAGAAATGTCCAATCTAAGCCATCCAGGGAAAGATACCCTGGATCAAGAAGGCCAATGAAGTTCAGGGTCTCTCTCTCAAGTGAGAAGGCATGCGACGAACACAGTCAGGGTTTCTCTCTCAGCTGGAAGGGCACATGGTGAACCACGGTCTCATCTGCCAGCTTTCTCTCCTGGCTTCCTTTCATGAAGCTCCCCGGGAGGTGTTTGCCTTCTTCATTTCCAAAGGTCGCTGGCTGTTGGGCTCTGTGCTTCTCATGACTATATCATTCTGCTCTCAGAATCTCTCTGAATCTCCTGGCTTTCTCTCTTGTCATTCTCTTTTATAGGATTCCAGTAAACTAATCAAGACCCACTCGAATGGGTGGAGACATGTCCCCACCTAATGCATTCTAACAACCACTCTTGATTAAATCACACCTCCAGGGAGATGATCTAATTACAGGTTCAAACATACAATACTGAATAGGGTTTAGAAGAAATGGCTGCCTTTACAAAATGGGATTAGGATTAAAACATGGCTTTTCTAGGGTACATACATCATTTTAAACCAGCACAACTTCTAACTTTTAACTTCTCTTGCTCATGGGAGCAGTTTTACCATGTCTTTTTAGATGCATTGTGATGGGTTGCTTCACTACCTCCTGAGGTATTTAGAGATATGATGTCCCCAGAATAAATGAAGCCTAGACATACTCCTGGAAATACTTCTAATTCTTGAACATGATGGTACCAAAATATTTCATAGGATTAAATAAAGACATGTTACACATAAGAAATCAAATAATTGACAAATTGTTGATGACATTATAGTAGGTATGTGGTTTAGAAACAGGTGTTTTATGCTGATGACGTGAAAATGCTTGCATATATTGTTTAGTTATAACAGACACCTTTATTTTTTGAAAATAGCAAAAGAAGACATAGCAGAAAAGAAAAGCATCAAACGATCTCCTCAGCAACCTCTACCTTATGTTGCTCCTCTCTCTCCTAAGTTTCCTAAAACAAACATGCATGCCTCTAAAGGTAAATAGCATTCACACACCCCATTGATTGTGAAGAAATGTCCCTCTACCACCACCTTTGTCTGCTCTTGGGGCACTGGTGTTGGGGGGTTTGGGGGATGCTTTTGCTCAAATTGGGTTGGCAGTTAGGCCACTTTGGCTGCTTTGTTGAGTACTTCATTCCCTTCAGAAGTACACAGCTGTCGTTTCTCCTTAGATAAAAAAATATTGTAACATTTTCCATTCAGGTTTGAATTGCTAAAAGCTGGTAGAAAGAGGAATAGAAAAACCTGGCACTTTTTTCCTGTAGAAAGTTAAGCTGCCCAAGTAGTAAGCAAATGTTAGAAATCAGCTGTTTGATGATATTACAATAAAGAATTAGGAAGAACTGAATTCCTAAAAATGAATGCTTTAGTGAGGTGTTCCCATTCTTGATGGCAAGACTGGTAAGATGCATTTACCATGAGAAATATGGTGACATCTTAGAATCACTTTGGACTTATGGCAGTGTCCATTACTATAGACACCAAGGAAGAGATAACCATGTATTTTGTTTTAGAGGTTTTAGCAGATTGTTTTCCAGTATAGTCTGAGTTAAGTGAACTGTTTTTAGGGATTAGGAACAATTTTGAACTTATAATAATAATTGAACTGTAAGTTTGTCTTTTTTCCTGTAGAAGAACTGTCTCCTAAGGAAATTGGCATGCCCAAAGACGAAAAGCTTTCTGAAGACTCCAAGAAGTCACAACTAAATTCAGAAAATCCTTTGACTCCTGCTTGTAGAAATCCTGTAAGCCCTCATACCTCAAACTCCAGAAATTCTTTTCAGCCTGTGCCAGGCACCTCAAGCTCAGCATCAGTTGAGAACATATCATCTTCTATGAGTAGTCACCATGAAGTTAACAAGATCCAAATGCCAAGGAAAAATGAAGGTATATCAAAAGCAGTGATTCTCAACCATTGTGATTATCTTTCCCCTTGAGGTTTCCATGCCCAACAGTATCCCCTCAGAGTGTCTTACACTGGAAAAAGTGCCAAAATTGGGGAGGCAGAGTTCTCCCATTCACATCACTGTCAGGGTCAAGTGATGACAGACACTCTGATCCTCATGGCATCTGCAGATCTCTATTTTTTAGATCCATCTTTGGAGATCTGGATCACAGACCATGTCTCTGATAGAGACTTCTCAGATTAGTGGTTCTTAGTCAGTTGTAATTTATCATTTCCTTGGCTACTGTCTGGACTCAAAAAGTTCCAGTGACTCTGAGGTATGGAAAGACATATTCCCTCTCCTTTCTGGTGTACTTTCTTTGTTGTCTCTCTTGAGACCTTTCCTGGACTTAGTCTACTTGTGGCTCCATATCTGGGCCCTGGTGTCCTGTTGCTACAGCTACCAACATTTCCCCTTTCTCCACATATTCATTCATTCCCTTAGACCCACCTAGAAGACTTGACATTTGTAAACAGGGCAGCATCCAGTTGCCATTTGGCAGGAGCCAGAACAACCTTCCATGTGCAAAGTTGACTACTATCCTATTCCCTATTCCCTATTCCCTTTCTAAGGATTAGGGATGTGGCAAAGGGGGTGTGGGAGCAAATATTTTATCCTTTTTCTCCATATAGGCATCTAGGCAAGGTTGAAGAGTGAAGGAAGTGGAAACCAAGTGACTTCCTTGCTTTTCATCATGAATATTATATAAGAACAACCACACTGCACATATACTGTGACATGTTTAATATTATCACTCTCCACCCACCATGGAATTTTTCTGTGCTTTTAAAGTGACATTATTAGCAGAGATTCTGAAGATAGATGTTTACTTCATAAAGGTGGTGCATACCTCAAATTTTAAGTATTTTCACAAAGTATGAACGTTTGAATACAGGCCTTCTTAGTAAAAGGCTCTAAAAGGTTACTTCTAATGCTGAATATCTCAGTTCAAATCAATACCTGATACTACCAAGCCAAAGTAGCCCAAGTATTTAGGCTTGAGAAGCTTATCTTCTGATCTTCCTAAGAGTGGAAAGGCTAATAATAATAACATTACTTACAAGAAATTTACTTAATGAAATAGGAATCATCGTCACTATCTGCATTATGTACCAGGCACATTGCATCTTTATATGATTCCTTGAGATGTAGGGGCTGGTAAGTATTTTCAGGTGAGAAATCTGAGAAGTCACTTGGCCAAGGTCCACCAGCTATTAAGTGGTTGGACCAGTCCTTGAACCCAGGGAGTCTGGCTCCAGAGCCATGCCCTTTACTGCTGTGCTGCCTGAATCTCCAGGGAATAGGTAGGTAAGCATTTCACTTGGGAACTGTCTAGAGGGGTCATTACTATTTTTTTTTTTAATATGTTATAACTGTGGCAAAGCTGAGTCCACCTATGATAGTTGGAGATGTTCCCACCTCTGCACCTAAACCTCCTACCCTCTCCCATAATTTGAATGAAAAAATTGTTGACCTTTATTGTAGGAAAGAAATCCAGTAACATTGTTGGGGGTAAGATCAAATCACTTTCATTTTATTTATTTTAGAAATATCAGTTGACATCCCAGTGTATGTAAGACAAAGCTATTCAGAAGACAATCATGAGTAGACCTTGATGACTTTTCACATGATAAATTTGTTTCTTGTAATTAGTTGAATAACAGTAATGTAAGCTTTGCAGCCTTCCTGATTGTTTTGAAGATGTGGGCCCAATTAAACTATCTTTCAATACAGGAGTAAAAATAGAAGATCTTATAGTTGCTTTTTAAAATATAAAATTTCTGTTTTATACCAGAAATCTTATCTTTATAAAGTAGTTTATCTGTAGTAATCAATAAGAAAAGATTCATATATTATTCAGGCATAACTATACCAGATTCTGATAACAGGCACCTGAAATTCCACAAAGATGTAAGTTAATTTAGAGGTATGATTAATCTTGCCAATAATTTTTTAATGTTAAATTGAATCTGTGTTGTTAGAGGAGATGTCTTTTATCCAAGTCATCAGAATGCCTTAGATACATCATCATTTTTATTTGGGTTGATACAACCCAGCAGAATTTCTTAGTAGATAATGACCAACTACTTTGATCTCTGACAAATGGAAGAGAGGTTATATTTTGGTAATTTTTATTTTGCATCAAAGTCGTAATGTTGAAATACAATTTAGAGCTATGTACAAAATTAACCATTGTTGGTTTGGGGGGATTTTTTTTTAATCTTCTATTTTTTTTTTTTTACTTTTCCCCTGAGTAAATACTCTAAATGCTCCTGAAATGGCTAGAGACCAGGGGATAGGGAAGAAAGTAAGCCTTGTCTAACACACACACAAAGGACCAAATTTGTGTTAATGGTCCTTGGTTAGAGAAACAAATATTCCTAGCTATTTACAAAAAAACACTTCAGTTATCATACACTAACTTTAGGGAGTTGAGTGTACTCCTTGAGTAAATGAATATCTGTCAGGAAACAAAGAAATTTCAGCACAAGTTAGTGTACAGCACAGATAAAACTTTCTGAGGTGTAAATACTTAAATTGTCTCAGTTCTTTCTTTTTTAAACATATATTATTAACTCACTAAATGTAAACTTTCAAGCAAAATATCTATTACTATGCAATTAAACTTTCAAAGAGATATTAAATATAATGTTAAAATTATTTCTGACGCTAGCTAACAAATTTATTCTTCAAAATGATGAGACAGGAATTTAAAGAGTAAAGTGATACTAAAAATATCCATATTCAGCACATGATAGATATTCTAATACAACTAATTTGATTCTTAAAGATAATGGGGTAATTGTTATTCCTTGATTAAAGTGAACAAATTTAAGCATTTTATAAAACTAAACTTGAGGAATTTCCTTTGTGTTTACCTATTAGAATAAACTTAACTAGACAGAGAGATTGAGATGGAGAGAAATTCATTGAAGTACTTGAAGTAAGAGTATTAGGTTAGGTTAGAGTAACCCAAGTAACAAACCTGCTATATTTGCCTGTGGCCAAAGAGGCCTTGGATTGCTCAGTTTGTTTTTTACCATCTTTGAAGCCTTAAGGTCACTTTTGAAGCTGCTTGTTTTGTTTTGGGGGAGGTCAGATGGGAAGCTCTTGGGTAGCTTCCTTCAGGTCATCTTTATAAAGGCTTTCACTAATTTTTGTTTTTGCTGGGGTTACTTAACTGAAGGTTCCAAGAATGAGACTGTTTCTCTTTACCTAACATCTCTCCTTTCAGGTTAATGATAAGGTCAAGTATGATTTGTCTTTTTCCCCTCCCTCTATTGAAGCTACAATTTATACAGCTGCACCTGTCCCCGGTGTCCTGAGACAAGGCTTCTCTATGGACCCTTCAAGCTGGTCTGTGGATGAAGTGATACAGTTTATGAAACATGCAGATCCTCAAACATCAGCCTCCATTGCTGACCTCTTCCGGCAACATGTAATGTAGCTTTTTGTGGGGTTTTCCTGCTGTAATTCCTTTGAATGACCTCTGTGCAGGCCCTTCAGTTGGATAACTGATTGGTGTGGATGGTGGGGAAACGCACCAGCAGATTTTTCCATCTGTGAAAAAGTTTTTTTTTTTTTTGTCTGAAGTTAGGTCCTGAAGTGGTGGAGGCTGGGTCTGTTCTTGAAATGGGTACCCAAGTGCTTAATATACTAAATGTCCTCAGGGCTCTGGAGATGACATTGTTGCCACTACAGGTGTACCTCCCTTTTGTAATGACAGATACAAGTACATACCCCCCCACACCTGCCCCTCTACCCCACTGCTCCTTGGTCTGCCCCAGGAGGGTGTCATCCTTGTTATGATGCCCAATGACTCTACCAGCTGATTCCATCTGGCTCAGTTCTGTTAACCTTACATGGTTCTGTTAACCTTACATGGTTACTGATTATTCATGATGCCAGTGCCTTCATGCCATTACCAGACTGTTTTTACCAAATAACATGGGCTAAAATTGTATAAGTTCTGATTTCTTAGTTTTCCTTGGTAGAAAAAGTATAGGAGGTGAATATGTGTATAAATACATTAAGGGATTTCAGGTCTTTACAGTCAGCAATATAAGACTGTAATTTTATTTTTAAACCAGAACTCATGAATATCAAATAATATTATGCCTTAGTGATGTAAATTGGTTAATCAAGGTAATGAAGAATTTTAAGATGCCTTGTGACTATAAAGTAATATTTTATAATGTTTTCTAACAAATCAAATTAGTGGCCATATCTAATGTACCCTTTCTAATATGGTAAGAAAACCACTAATTAGTTTTAGTATCTAATTAGCATTAGATAGCTGATTGTTTTCAATCTAAGGACACCACTGTATTAGCACATTTACAGTCTGCATTGATATTGACATATACATATTCCCAGACTTCCTAAGAAAGCTTAATTCATTTCTGAAATTCATTTCTGTCATTCATAGTTTTTTATTCTTTTTGCCAGAGAGATGTAGTATTTTATTCAAGACATAGAATTTTAAATAAGATAGTTTGTTGCTTAGGACATTTTCAGAAGATATTAGGTTAATTTCCTTTTTCTTAAAATTTGGAGTGAATTTACAAACTATCAAATGATGTTTCACTGTACAAATTGTTTTTTAATGTTAGAGAAGTGGGTTTATAAATTACATATTTAATAGTTTTCATTATAGAGATGCATTTTTAGAGAATATACATTGAAATGTACAACTGCTCTCTACATGTTCTTATGAATAAAGAAATAACTGTTTTGACAAAATATGAAAGCATTATTAATTATTATAATGTCCTTATCTCTGTAGGAAATTGATGGGAAGGCTCTGCTACTACTGAAGAGTGATGTGATGATGAAATATATGGGCCTGAAGCTGGGGCCAGCATTAAAGCTATGTCACTACATTGAAAAACTTAAAGAAGGAAAATACAATTTTACGTTGGTTTAGATTGGACATAATTCTCAGGTGTACTCATAACTTTTAATTTAAAAGTATCTTTCTGCCCTTAGCAGTTTTTGTTTTGTAGAATGTTACCCTAAAAATGTTACATCCAGAATTGCGGAACTACATTAAAATACAGTTTACTACTTTAAAAACGTTTTAATGTGTTAGGATTAACATATTCAAAATAGCAGTTCATTCTGTGTGTCTTTTTAATTGTAGAGTTTACAAGGATACTTCATGCAGGAAATAGAAAAAACCTCTGATTCTGGTTTAGCATTATGTAAACCAAAACAGCTAAATCCCAAAGGGGAAAGTATCAGGGATTGAAAACCTCTATAATTAAATCCTTGAGAATTTGCCCATAGAAGAAAATTTAAAGATACAACTATAGATATCATCTTTTTCTCAGATATTTTATCTGTCTGGTGCTACAATGTTCTGTTCATGTTCTACCATTTTTCAGAAAGGTAGTAGCCATATAAATTATTTTCCTTTCTGTTATTATTTCTCTGTACATGTATTTGGTCAGATTTAATGGAAAACAAAAAATAAAATTATAAGCTTTCGTGAAGTGTTCTTAACAGTTTTTGATAAATTTTGATAAATTATAGGATAGATAAAATAGTCATTTTATGTAGGAGATATTTATACTATAAGGTTGTTTTTGGATGGAGTCAGATTAAATTTTTTCAATGAAATGCCTATTATTTTTAAGCTTTCCATATCTTGGCTATGATTGGACATTTAGCTAGGCATTCATTACTCACTTCTCTATGTGAAAATACCTATTTCCAAATTTTAAAAAGATATTTTATTGTATGTGTTTATTCCTCATATGGATACTATACCATATTTATATTTTATTCTATACCTGTAGGTATATACCCAAGTAAATCTTTTCTTTTTGAGTTTAAAATGGCACTTTGCACTGCCACAGAGGTATTGATGAGCTATGTATATAGTTTGATGTTTTCTTCTTTAAAAAAAAATATGTGCATCATTAACTATCATTAGTACCTCTCAGCTTACTCTTCAGGGGATAAGAAACAATCAGTAGATTGGTTTCCATGCAGGGAGGGTCTCTGTCCTATGCAATGTTTCTAGGTAATTTGCTTAGTTCTGAGCCATTTGTTGTGCTAAAGTTTGAAAGATGTGTTAGTTCTGACTTGTCATTTTGAGCTTTATTTTCAAAGTTAGAACTTGCAAGGGGAAATGGTGCTATATGTTTATTGTTATTACTTTGTATAACGTTTGATGTAATGTTTATAAGCTATGAGATTCAGTGCTAATAGTATTAGCCATTTGTTGTAAATGCCAATAAAATGCACACCAGGAACAAGAATGTACATTTTCTTTTTGGAAAACCAAATGTACTTTATATACAAATGCAACTATTTACTAGGAATATGTGGTTTAAGGGGTGGTTTCCTTTATGTTATCCCTTATGTTTTATAAGATTTTAACTTAAATTTGGTCATTTTTTCAAACTGTTTGTGTGAAGATGCTATGCCCAGTTGAAGATTCCTCAGGTGTTTGTCTAAATATGTTTTGCAATTTTCAGATTTTAAAATACAATAAAGTTAAATAACTGCAACACTTAACACCAAGATCCCAGATTTTATTTTGTCCGCTGGTGGAGGTGGGATGGGGAGGCAAGGAAGGGTATTGGTATGAGTTTTGTTCGGACATGTTGCATTTGAGGTAATTTTGAGAATATTTAAAAGTGGTCTTTTGAATATATTTCTGGAGCTCAGAGGCTGAGAACAGTAAAAGTTTTAAGTTTGGGAGTCATAAGCATATAAGTGGGAAATGAAGCTGAGCCCATGGATGAGATGGTCTTTAAAGAAAATTGAGCATGGAAAGAAAAGCAGGTTTAGGACTCATCTCTGAGGAACTCCTACATTTAATGACAGAGAGGAGGGTGAGTCTGGAAAAGAACCAAAGAAAGAGCCTCCAGATGCCTTGCCTTGAAGCACCCTATGGGATGTTAAACTCAGGCTTTGTGGTCATATGCGCCTCTCTCCCAGGGATGAGCACAGCCTACTGCTTCTAGAGCCTCACGATTCCCAGGAGATGCTGAGCCCCTTCCCAACCAGAAAACTGATGCTCAGTACCTTGAAACCTAGACACTAAAGGTTTACATCCAGTCACATAACCCTCATTTCCTGGGAACACCCACTTCAGAACAGAACCCTGCTTCCTTGAACACTTGTACAAATCACCCACCCAAATCCTATAAGCCCTTTCTAACTCCCTCTTAGAGACTCCTCACTTACCCGTGGTTTGTGTTTTTCCTCCATACCATGAACAATAAACCCACCTTATTCAACTACAAATGTAATGTTTCATGTAGTCTTTCTCAGTAGCGCAGTGACACCTGCACCACTCACCCTTGCTTCCTGTTTGAATTTTGCAAAGACTTCTACCACTTCCACCATAGCTTCCAAAAGCTTCTGACTTATACTGCAAATCCTGCAGTATCTATTCAATTCAATTCTAACTCAACTACCTGGACTTAGGCCACACTTCATAAATTAAGGTCAATCCTCTGCCCTTCCTAGTAAAAGGATACAAATAAGACAGAAGAGAAATATAGGGCGGGATCTGGGAGAATCTCAAATGCAAGCTTCCATATCCTGACACGGGTGCACTTTCTCAATCATGGAAGATCATCAGCGCTTCAAGTATCCCAGTTTTTTTTTTGGGGGGGGGTGTCCTTATGTAGGCCTGATTGATAGACTCGTGTGCACAAGGTTAAACTCAATCTGCAGCCCCCACCCTAAGTCCACAGCTGTGGCTGGCCCTACCCCGCCTTGTCCTCTTGTTAGCATATGAACTTTCAGGTGTGGTTCTGGGTTCCCCACTAAAAACAAAAGACACGTGGCCTAGGGAATCCCAGAGATTCAGAGGTTGCAGACCAGCCAAGATTTTCATTATACTACAATACCTCATTGTCCACAGTTCTGAGATCACTAGGTCCTATATATGCTACTTTTCATGTCTCTGGTTGGTCTGTTGTTCCCCCAGTTTGCTGTCAGATTGACATTACAGCAAGCTATGCTTCTTTCCGTTGGGCACTGGGACCCAATGGAAATGGGACTTCTGTCCTGTTTTATATTCCTGTGGTTTAGCATGGTATGAATTCTGTAATGGTGGACAAGCCCAGAAATTTTGGCCTTGTGGAAGAACCCAAATCTTTCAGTATGAAATATAAGTTTGCAAAATCACAAGCCAAGTGCTTTCAAAATGATTCAGTGTTTTGCATTTATATGTGTGTGTATGTTTAACTAGGATAAGAAGATCTAACTGAGCTCTAAAAAATTAAAACAAGTCTTAAAGCTATCCTATATCCTGAAGACAATTTATATCTTATCTCTCAAACTGCTGCATGATTCCATTTTTATTGAGCCAAGCAAATATTCTTCTCTCCAGCGTACGTGTCACCTTTTACATGCTTTGGAGTTGGAATTATAAATTATAAAAATAAAAAAAAATTTAGAAGGCCAAAATTGCGTTTGGTGTTAATACCGTGTATAAAACACCAATTTCCATGTGCAAATATTAGCTCTGTCAAATGGTTCCTTTTTTTAAAAAAAACTTTTTTATTGTATAGTATAACAAATATAATGCAAATAAATAAAAAAGCAATAGTTTTCAAAGCACTCTTCAACAAGTAGTTACAGGACAGACCCCAGCATTTGTTGTGGGCTACCAATGATCCTCTCGGATTTTTTTCCTTCTAGCTGTTCCAGAATATAGGAGGCTAGAAGGCTTAAATATTTTTTTTATCATCACAATTGGGTTTTTTTGTGTGTGTGAAAAATAACATACATACAAAAAAAAGCAATAAATTTCAAAGCACAGCACAACAATAAGTTGTAGAACATATTTCAGAGTTTAACATGGGTTACAATTCTACAGTTTTAGGTTTTTACTTCTAGCTGCTCTAAGATACTGGAGACTAAAAGAGATATCAATTTAATGATTCAGCATTCATATACATTTGTTAAATCCTATCTTCACTGTATAACTCCACCATCATCTTTGATCTTTCTATACCTCTCTTTAGGGGTGTTTGGGCTATGGCCATTCTAAATTTTTCATATTGGAAGGGTCTATCACTAATATGGGATAAGGAGATGGAATGATCTGATGTTCCAGAGAGGCTGGGCCCTTTAGGTTTCAGGACTTATCCGGTCCAGGGACCCATTTGGAGGTTGTAGGTTTCTGGAGTTACTCTAGCACCCTTGGAACCCTTGTGGAGTCTTATATTATTGCCCTAGGTGTTTTTGGATTGGTTGGAATGGTCCCGGTTGGGGTTTGGCAAGTTATGATAGCTAGCAATGTCTAACTGAAGCTTGCATAAGAGCAACTTCCAGAGTAGCTTCTCGACTCTATTTGAACTGTCTGCCACTGATACTTTATTAGTTATACTTCTTTTCCCCCTTTTGGTCAGGATGGAATTGTTGATCCCACAGTGCCAGGCTCTGATTCATCCCTGGGAGTCCCCTCCCACGTCGCCAAGGAGAATTTCACCCCTGGATGTCATGACCATGTAGGGTAGAGGACAATGATTTCATTTGCAGAGCTGGACTTAGAGAGACTGAGGCCACATCTGTGCAACAATAGAAGTCCTCCAGAAGTAACTCTTAGGCATGCCTATAGGTAGTCTAAGCTTCTCCGCTGCCTACATAAGCTTCACAAGAGTAAGCCTCAGGATCGAGGGCATGGCCTATTGCTTTGGGTGTCCCTAAAATTTGACACAGTATCAGGGGATTCCCTGATGGTAAGGTTTAATAGTTCCATATTCTTTCTCCCATCCCTCAAGGGACTTTGCCAATACTTTTTGATTATCTGGTTAATATACTCTAGGATGTTCCAGGCATTACAATAATCTATACAGGATTAAAGGACTTCTTTCTTATTCTGGGCTCCCTGTGTTTCAATTGTTCAAATGAGCTATACAGATAGGTTGAGTTAGGTTATGCGCTACAGAAAATTTGAGTTCTGGATCAAATAAATCTTTCTTCCTCTGGTCTCAGAGAGTATGTGTGGTTATAAAGTATAGGCACTGTTTTCCTTACCCCTGTGTTCTGAATTACTTAAACCCCAACCTTCGAAGACTGGCTTTGTTCGTATCTCTAAATATCAGGATATATATATATATATATATATAACAACCTCTCAAAATCCATGAATAATAATCACCATTCCTGACTTAATGTGTCTGCTCTAAAAACTTACCATCTAGGCCCCTGTTTTCTTATAAGCATTTTCTAAAGGTGACCATACTATTCTTCTTTTGTTCCTGGCTTATTTTGTCTCACCAAATGTCCCACGTTTATTCACATCACTGTATGCCTCATGACTTTGTTCCTTTTTGTAGCAGCACAACCTTCATTCATAAGTATACACCATCATTCGCCAAATTAGTTCTCAGTCCGTACATCCTTCAGCCACCTGCTTTCACCAGGGCTCATGTAGAGGGCCCAAAGTCCACAGTCCATCAACATTCTCAATTTTAGATAATTTCATTGTTCCCAAGAGACAGAAAACCAATAAACACAACCTCGCCAAATAGGAAATGTAAATCTCCTCTTAACTCTTGTCCCTCATCCCATTATTTACCTCTGCTGTTGCTGTGGTAGTGCTGATGTTTACCTTTTGAACATAGCCCATAGCATGCAATAGCAGTTTTCCCCCTGGACTTAAACACTCTTTGTACATGAATCATATCTTTAAAGTAATTCTTGCAAGAATTAATCCATATTTCTAGTGTTGATCAGTGGGACATGTAGGTCTGTACAACTCCTTTCAATCTTGTTCACATTCAATATGGTAATAGTGCTTATAGACCCAGTAGAGAACCAGACTTCACGTCTATCTATTCCCTTACATTGGAGTTCAACCTTGTTAGCTAACGGTTCACCCATCTATAGCTTTTATTTATCTCTAAGTCCCCTATATTCTATATTATAAGCCTCTGATTATACGTTTATGCTGGTCGTAAAAGTGGAATCGTACAGTATCTATCCTTTTGTATCTAGCTTATTTCACTCAGCTTTATGTCCTTAAGCCTCATCCATCTTGTCATATGCTTCAGGACATCATTTTGTCTTACTGCTGCATAATATTCCATCGTATGTATATATCACATTTTGTTGATCCACTTGTCTGTTGATGGGCTTTTGTTTTGTTTCCATCTTTTGGCAATTGTGAATAATGCTGCTATGAGCATCGGTGTACAAATGTCTGCTTGTGTCATTGCTTTCAGCTTTTCTGGATATATACCAAGTAGTGGTATTGCTGGGTCATAGGGCAACTCGATATTTAGTTTCCTAAGGAACTGCCAAACTGTCTTCCATAGTGGCTGCACCATTATACGTTCCTACCAGCAGTGCACAAGTGTCCCAGGTTCTCCACATCCTCTCCAACATTTATAGTTTCCTGTTTGTTTAATAGGAGCCATTCTTATAGGTGTGAGGTGGTATCTCATTGTAGTCTTGATCTGCATTTCCCTTATAGCCAATGAAAATGAACATCTCCTCATGTGCTTTTGAGCCATCTTTATTTGCTCTTCAGAAAAATGCCTATTCGTATCTTTAACCCATTTTATAATTGGGTTGTTTGCTTTTTTATTGTTGAGTTGTATGATTTCTTTGTATATACAGGAAATCAAACCTTTGTCCAATATGTGATTTCAAATATTTTCCCCCGTTGAGTTGGCTGCCTCTTCACCTTTTTAACAAAGTCTTTTGAGGTGCAGAAGCATTTGATTTTGAGGAGTTCAATTTACCTAATTTTTCTTTTGTTGCTTGTGCTTTGGGTGTAAAGTTTAGGATGCTACCTCCTATTACTAAGTATTGAAGATGTTTCTCTACATTTTCTTCTAGAAGCTTTATGGTGCTTGTTCTTATATTTAGGTGTTTGATCCACTTTGAGTTAATTTTTGTGTAGGGTGTAAGATAGGGGTCCTCTTTCATTCTTTTGGCTATTAAGATCCAGTTCTTCCATGCCCAACTAATGAAAAGACTATTTTGTCCCAGTTTAGAGCATTTGGAGGTCTTGTTAAAAATCAATTGACCATAGATTTGGTGGTCTATTTCTGCACTCTCAATTCGATTCCATTGGTCAGTGCTTCTTTCTTTGTGCCAGTACCATGCTGTTTTGACCACTGTGGCTTTATAATAGGTTTAAAATCAGGGAGAGTTAATCCTCCCACTTTGTTCTTCCTTTTTAGGATACTTTTAGCTATTTGTGGTCTCATTCCCTTCCAGATAAATTTGGTAACTAGCTTTTCTAAATCTTCAAAGTAGATTGTTGGAATTTTGATTGGTACTGTGTTGAATCTTTAGATCAATTTGGGGAGACTTGGTATCTTATCTATATTTAGTCTTCCTATCCATGAGCAGGGAACATTTTTCCACCTATTTAGATCTCCTTTGATTTCTTTTAGCAATGTTATGTAGTTTTCTGTGTACAAGTCCTTTACATTCCTAGTTAAGTTCATTCCTAAGTACTTGATTCTTTTAATTGCTATTTTGAATGGAATTTTTTCCTTAACTGACTCCTCAGCTAGGTCATTGCTTGTGTATAGAAACGTTACTGATTTTTGCACATTAATTTTATATCCTGCCACCTTGCTGAATTTGTTTATTAGCTCAAGTAACTTTGCTGTAGATTTCTCAGGATCTTCCAAGTATAGTATCATGTCATCTGGAAATAATGAGAGTTTTACTTCTTCTTTTCCAATTTGGATGCCTTTTATTTCTTTGTCTTGCCTGACTGCTCTAGCTAGAACTTCTAGCACAATATTGAATAATAGTGGTGACAGTGGGCACTTTGTCTTGTTCCTGATCTTAGGGGGAAAGCTTTCAGTCTCTCTTCATTGAGTACAATGCTGGCTATCAGTTTTTCATATATTCCCTTTATCATATTCAAGTAGTTGCCTTTGATTATCTTTTGGAATGTTTTTATCAGAAAAGCATGTTGAATTTTGTTGAATGCTTTTTCAGCATCGATTGAGATGATCATGTGATTTTTCCCTTTCGATTTGTTAATGTGTTGTATTACATTAATTGATTTTCTTGTGTTGAACCATCCTTGCATTCCTGGTATAAATCCCACTTAGTTGTGGTGTATAATTCTTTTAATGTGTTGTTGGATTCAGTTTGCAAGTATTTGTTGAGAATTTTTGCATCTATATTCATTAGGGAGATTGTCCTGTAGTTTTCCTTTCTTATAGCATCTATACCTGGTTTGGTATTAAAATGATATTAGCTTCATAAAATGAGTTAGGTAGAGTTCCTTCTTCCTCAGTTTTTTTGAAAAGTTTGAGCAGGATTGGTGTTAGTTCTTTTGGGAATGCTTGATAAGTTTCCCCTGTGAAGCCATCTGACCCTGGGCTTTTCTTTGTAAGAAAGTTTTTGGTGACTGATTGAATCTCTTTACTTGTGATTGGTTTGTTGAGATCTCCTATTTCTTCCTGAGTCAGTGTAGCTCGTTTGTGTGTTTCCAGGAATTTGTCCATTTCATCTAAGTTGTCTAGTTTGTTGGTGTATAGTTATTCATAGTATCCTCTTATGATTCCTTTTATTTCTTCAGGGTCTGTGGTTACGCCACACTTCTCATCTCTGATTTTGCTTATTTGCATCGTCTCTCTTTTTTTCTTTGTCAGTCTTGCTACTGGCCCATCATTTTTATTGATTTTCTCAGAAAAAAACCAACTTTTGGTTTTATTGATTCTTTCTATTGTTCTTTTGTTCTCCCATTCGATTTATCTCTGTTTTAACATTTGTTATTTCAGTTTTTCTGTTTGCTTTGGGGTTAGTTTGCTAACCCCAAATTATAATATTATACAATTATAATAATTATAATTATAATTATTATATACTCCAGGCATTCTGGATTATACCATCTCGATCTTTAACATCTATCTTTCTTTCTGATTTCATTTATGTCCCCAGCCCTCCTCCCTCTATCATTCTCACATGCAGTTTCATTCAATATTTTAACATAATTACATTACAGCCTAACTCAGTTTTGAAGGACAATTTGGCTGGGTACAGAATTCTTGGCTGGAAATCTTTCTCTTTCAGGATCTTAAATAAATCGTATCACTGCCTTCTCGCCGCCATGGTTCCAGTTGAGTAGTGTGAACTCAGTCTTATGTGGTTTCCTTTGTATATAGTAGATTGTTTTTCTCTTGCCAGCAATCAGGGAAGACCGGAAGCAGAGTCACAGCCATGTGCGGCAACTCTGCCTAGAGAAGTTGGGGGAGGCCAGGGCTCTACGTCACCACCGTTTCCTCAGGAGGCAAGGTCAGTGATCTCAGAATGGTCAGGCAGGTCACCTCAAGAAGCTTCCTCCATAAAGTCATCTGCAGCACTCTAGGAACAAAGCAAAAAGGGGCCTTCATTTCCAAAAAGTTATAAGACTTAATACTTCTTCTTAATGTATCGTTTCCTTACCCAGTTGGGAAGTCTGTCTTGTGCAAGTATAGGGGAATGTATTTCATATACTGCAGCTGATCTGGAATTTTAACTACTGTTGAGGCACTATGAAACTTTTAAACAGACAAATCACTCTAAGCAAATAACATTTGAGTAGGGTGCCGTGTTTTATGTTATTCTGAGAATGAGACATGGTGTGTATCTATATGTGCACATATGAGAGGGAGAGAGCTTGAGTGTGTGTGTGAGAGGATTTTATACTTGGGAATGTAGGCACATATATAAAGAAGATTTGTCTTCATATAGGTGTGTATATGGAAATAAGCATACAGCCTCCCTCACATAATTGGACGTCTCTAAGAACTGAATACCCAAATGAAGCATTTTGGATGGCTTCAAAAATAACTCCTGAAATTTTTCTTGAACTTCCACTTCTTTTTTATCACATATACAAAAACAACAAAAAAGTGACTGTTACTGTTTGTGTGAACCAAAGGATACTTCACATCTCAGAGCTGCCAATCATATGGTACTAAAGGTTTTGTTTTTTTTTAATATGCTGTATGGCGGGGTCACATTTCATTTTTTCTTCCATGTGAGATTCCCGTTATTGCAGCACGATTTGTTGAATCTTTTTATTTGCTTGTTTTTGGGGAAGTGCATGGGCTGGGAATCGAACTCGGGTAGTGGGAATTCTACCATTGAACTACACTTGCACCACCACCAAATGATACTAAAGGTTTTTAAGACATCAGTTTTCCAAGTTTGGGATTGCCTTTTTTGTTTTTTAATGTCTCTATAGAGTGGCTTTTTTTTTTCCTGTTTGAAGGCTGTGCCTTAATTTCAAATGCCTCTGACTGCCATAAGCATTTGATTCTAGAATACACAAATCCAGAAAAGACAACGAATATGTAATTTCTGTGCCAATACCTCAGTGTTTTAAATTAATATGTTTTGATTATAAATTAGATGCCAGAAGTGTGGAAGGAAATCTACAAACGTTGTGATTTGACTGGTTTAATGTGGCGTTTTGATACCAATTCATTGTAATCTTCTACAAGTTGTGAGATTTTTAAGGGATGGTGGCAACAGCAGCTTCCTGTGACAAATCAGTCCTTCTAACCATCACGGACTGTAGGGGACCCTCCTTGTTACTACTGAAGACCTTGGAGGAGAACTCCAATTGTCTAGAATATATATATATATATATATATATTTTTTTTTTTTTGGTCTGGAATATATATATATATATATATTTAATTTGCATATGGGCAGGAGGCACCAGGGATCGAACTCCAGACCTCCAGCACGGCAGGTCGGAGCTCTGCCTGCTGAGCCACGGCAGCCCTGGAATATATTTTTGATGGCTGTTTTTATTCTCCCTGGAGAGTCATCTAACTTATTTTTCAAACAAAGACATAGTACGGAAGTGAATAAAATACAGGGTTGAGAATGAAAATCAAGTGAATGCTCAGAATTGCCCGATTTGTACAACCTATGAATGATGTTAACAAGTGCAGTGCTTGGTGGCAGACAACTGGAGTGACCAAGTAAGAAGCAGAGGTTACAAAACCTCTCCTACCAGATAGCTGGAAATATTTTATTTCATAAAATTGATCCTCTAGAATTTAGCATTATTACATATGCTAAAGTAACCCATATTGGTGGATTCGGGATGAAAATTGCTGAGGATATTCTCACATCAGCCCTCAATTATATCAATAAACTGGCTGAGGACCAGTCATAATATTGGTCCCTTCAGATTTCAGTCAGGAATATATTTATTTTGGTATCATCCTGGTTCTAGATGTTAGGGGTAAAAAGGTATCAGTTAATTGCAATGCTTAACATTGGTGATAAATGTAGTTTGCATGAGCCTGTTGGTGTAAGCTCAGATAATCAGAAAAGGAAAATTGCATGACTCAAGTGAGGCATATTCTTCTGAACAGTGTGTTCCCTCCCCAACTTGACTTACCACGGGAGGCTTGTAGCTGCTGCTGCTTCAGCAAGTTACACATAAGGAGAAAATGCCTCTGGCTGAGCTGCCGGTCTACCACAGTGTTTGTGAGAAGCTCCATGGTATATATTGAAATAACAGTGTGCTGTTATGCAAAGCTTACTTTTGATGATATTGAATGTGATACAGCTATAGAGAGATACTTCCTTGCCTTATGTGAAGATTGTAAGCTTATTTGAATGATGTAGACAAATCAAAGTGGCATTGCTTTATTTTTAGCAGGTACAATAAGCAGGTTAACAGTAAAAGTGTAAAACATAAGAAGTCATTTTGAAAATTCAAACCAAAGTGTCTTGACCTTATGGAAATAGGAAATTATGAACTTAAGAATTGGATAGTCCTTGTTCACATATAAAAAGTTCAGAGTTGAGATCACTGTAAAAAAAAAAACACCTTAAGAACCATGGACCTTATGGGTGCAATTTGAAATCATTTTAAGCAGACTGAACTACTAAGAGAACATACCAAACCTATCTTATGGTCAAAAGTTAGATTTATTATTTATTTTTTTGTATGCTGTATGGCGGGGTCACATTTCATTCTTTTTCCATGTGAGTATCATTATTGCAGCACCATTTGTTGAATTTTTTGTTTGTTTTGTTTTGTTTGTTTGCTTGCTTTTTTGTTTTGGGAAGTGCATGTGCCAGGAATTGAACCTGGGTCTCCCGCAGGGCAGGCGAGAATTCTACCACTGAACTACCCTTGCACCCCCCAGGGTTTATTTTTTATAGGAAAATATAATCACTGTTGCATAACATCCTCAGGACAAAGAACTTTGCTCAGGGAAGATCCCATATAATGTTGTTGTTGTTATCATTATTGTTTCTTTGCAGAACAGTCTACAGTCCTGCTTTCTCAAAACAAATCAAGTAATGTAGACTTTTTTTTATAAGTATTAGGTACTGATGATAGTAACTACCTCTGAGTTTGACATTGATCAAAATTCATGAATAGATAGCAATTTCTCTCTTTTTATTTTATGTGAAAAGAACTCTAAAGCAGAATTTTTGAACTTGCATATGTGAATATCACTAATGTGAACATAATGTTCATTTACATGGGTGAAATTTTATTCTGTTTACAGCAAAAGGCTACCTCATTGTTGGCGCAGAGCATGCCTTTATGCTGCTCTAGCCTTTCAGGTGGCTGATGATTCTCTGGCACAGAACCTTATTATCTATATTATAGATAGCAATTCATAACTGCATGTTTCTGACAAACACTTGTAAATAATGAAACATCTCATTTTAGTTAGTAAAGTCTCTAAGCATTTCCATAAAGTTATTATGTACTTTGTTTGAAGAATTATGGGCACTCTTCAATGTAAGCAAAACAAAGCACAACACAGAAGCAATCTTAAAAATAACTGCTTTGCCCAGATACGGGGAACAGGAGGGCGTAGCGGGGGGGGGGGAGAGGTTAGTGTGTCTTCCTGCTGGGCAAACAGTATAAAAGAAGCCAGTCTCACTCATTTAACTGCTTGTCTGTGCTGCCCTGAAGCCAAGCATTTGGCAGCATTATTGACCTAGGAGGTCACTAACTAGCACTGGCTTTCCCAGGAGTGAAAGGTGCAATGCCATTCCTATCTGCTAAGGTAAAGGGCCTGGGTTAAGCTTCAGTTTGCAGGGGTTACTAAAGAGCTCTGTGAAATAGTTCTTCCTTGACCTTCTCCCCCATGTCAGATGGAGTACTATGGTTGGTCGACCTTCCAAACAAAGTTGATTCCTAAGAAGGATGTGCTGTCAGTCTCTTAGCCCTGGAAGCTATCCATTTGCTACATGGCAGATAATAATGGAAATCTTTTTCTACTTTTACATTTCTAGTATTCACTAGAAGACTTTGGATGTCTTTTTACAATGGCAAGATGTAGAAAGATTTTTGCCTGCTTACCAATTGGATGTTTAGTGTGCAATGCGGGGAAAATGATCAAGAGATGTCATATATTACTAGCATCCATCCACCTACAAATCTAGGATGCTTTCATTGCCAGTGGTTTTTTTGTTGTTGTTGTTTGTTTCTGGCTCAGTTTAAATTTTGCACCCGGGCAGCCCCGAGTTACTGCTAGTTGTTTTTAGTTTGTGAATAGAAACCCATTAGTGTTAATAGACTTTTTAACATTTACTGTGAGATGGGCATGGGAAACCTCATTAAGTCTTAAAGTTAATATAAGTTAGTTTATCTGTTTTCTCATAGAAATATTTATCATAAAATATATGTGTGATTTCCCTCTTTGGTTATAAAATTTGGGAAAGTATGTACAAGTGCAGCTGCACTGACTTTCATTTCTAGATGTCTTAATGAGATTTATTTTAGAGAAGACCAACTTTTTGAAAGCATCAAATTCCATCTTACATAAATTTCAGCCTCTTTAAGATGTGGTGGTTGTGTGACCTGTGTCATAGTTGTTATATTACAGGGAAAGGTGGACTCATAGAGTCAGAAATTAGAGTACGGGTGGCCTGATAGGATGGCAGAGGGAATGGGAGTTAATGTATAAAGGGTCTAGGGTTTCTATTTGAGGAAATGGAAAAGTTTTAGCAATGGAAGATGGTGAGGGTACCACAACATTGTGAATATGTGTGATTAATCCCATTGAATGGTATGAGTGGGAGTGGCTGAGATGGGAAGTTTATATTTTATATAGTTTCCCACAAAAGAAAGAAGGAAGGAAGAAAGGGAGGGAGGGAGGGAGGGAGGGAAGGAAGGACGGCTGAGCAACTAAAGAGGCAATGACAGTTAAATGCAATACATGATCCTGGATGGGATTTAGCAAGGGAAGAGAAAAGACTCAAAGGGACATTATTGGGACATATGAAGAAATGGAATATAGGCTGTAAGCTTTATATCAATGATTAAGTCCTTGAACTTGATAACCATACTGAAGGGGTATATAAGTGAATATCCTCGTTCTTAGATAGGGTACATGTCAGTATTCATGACAGTGTTCAAGGAGCATGATGTATGCAATCTGCACTCGAGTGTTTGGAAGATGGGATTGATTGATGGATAGATTGATGGATAGATAGAATGATATGGAAAAGGTGGCAAAAAGTTAAACTTGGTGGATCATTGTATCTAGGGAATGGGAGTATATTGGAGTTTTCTGCATGGGGTTTGTACTATTTCTCTAGTGTCTTATGAGTTTGAACATATTTCTAAACAAAAAGTTAAAAAGAAAAAATCCAGTGTGTATTTTGCACTTCTAGCACATTGCAATTGGGACTAGCCCCATTTGAAGTGCTCAATACCCCCAGGCGGCTGAGGCTGCAGTACTGAAGCGTCTGGGTCTAACACGTCACATGTGTGCCTCCAAGTGCTTTCTAGGACCGAGCAGCAGACCCCTCACCCCAGAATGCCTTAGCAGTGTTACTTCTGGGGCCCACCCCAGGTCTGTTGAATCAGAAACTGGAACTGGGGTCCAGCAATCTGTGGTTTAACAAGCCCTGCAGGTGATTCTGATGCAGGCTCAAGTTTCAGAACCATTGATGGGAGTTTACAAGCTGCTGGGAAGCAACCGAGGAACTACTAGAGATAAAGTGCCTATATAATTTGTCTATCCTGTAGAACAATGGCCATGGCCTTTAGAGGCAGAACAGCCTTTTTTTTTAATGGAGGAAGTAGAGTTTGAACTGGTGGAGAAGGCAGATGGGAGTAATAATCATCAAAAGAAAGAGTCAAGGAGAAATAAAATGAGAACCACCCAGGCAGGCGCAGGGAGGGAGGGAGGTCAGAAGTGCCAGGTCAGACCAGGAGCCAATGACACTGGCTGTGAGCTCCTGCCACCAGCGTGGAATCGAGTCACCCTGTGGAAGAAATCTTGTCAGGAGTATGGATTTAACCGCCACTACCTGTCTGCAGCAGACATGCAAATCATTCATCAGCACATCTGCCAGAGCCTGAGCTAGCTTTTTCAGGGACCTCAGATGTTTAAACCTCCTCTGCTGTAGCAGAGACTGGAAAGGAAAACCTGGGGCAGTCCCCTCCTCACTCCACTTCTTATTTGCAGTAGTTAGGATGGCGATTTGGCTGCTTTAACAGGGAGACCGCAAATCTCAGGAGCTTAAAAAAAAAAAAGAAACGTATTTCTCTTTTGTATTCATGTTGGCAGTTTGAAGGTGGCTCCAGGTATATCAGGAATCCACATTCCTCTCACCTTTTCGGCTTTCCTCAGCATGTGGCTTCTGCCACGTGACCCAATATAGTTGCTCTGACTCCTGCTGTCACATCCACATCCACATTTAGATGCTTCCAGCCTCTGGAGATTTTTAACTAGGTGGCCACATGCCCAGCCGAAAGGCTCATAAAATAAGAACAGGAGAACTGATTTTGTGGACAACTAGCATTCTGTCTCCCATATATATAAGACTATCAACTATATAAAGGGAATAGTTGAAGTGTAAGGGTCAGGATGAAAACACTAAGGTAGGAAAGAGGGCGAGGACAGATTTGGCAGTGAGTACATAGCATGGGAGGCTGTAGGGGTGATGTGGGAAGAGACAGCTTAAGGAGGAGGGAAATTTTAGAAAAGTTACAATGAATTTATGATTTGTAGCCCTTTCAATGATAATGTAAAAAGAAGTAAATATTAGAATGTGTGGGGTTTTCTTCTTTTGTATGCTATATGACGGGGGTCACATTTCATTCTTTTTCCATGTGACTATCCTGTTAGTGCAGCACCATTTGTTGAATTTTTGTTTTGTTTGTTTTTTCTTTCTTTCTTTGTTTTTGGGAAGTGCATGGGCCAGGAATTGAACCTGGGTCTCCCACATGGCAGGCAAGAATTCTACCACTGAACTACACTTGCAACCCCAGAATGTGGTTTTTTAAACATTTTTTATTGTGAATATATACACAAAAAAACCCCAATAAATTTCAAAGTACATTGTAATAAGTAGTTATAGATTTCAGAGATTGGTATGGGTTACAGTTCCACAATTTCAGGATTTTCCCTCTAGCTGCTCCAAGTCACTGGAGACTAAAAGAAATATTAACATACTGATTCAGCAGTCATATCATTGTTAAATCCTATCTTCTCTGTGGTAACTCCACCTTCTCCTTTGATCCTTCTCTCAATCTTTAGGGCTATTTGGGCTATTCCCATTCTAACTTCTTCATGTTGGAAAGGGGTGTCGATAATAGGGGATAGGAGGATGGAAGTAGTTGATATTTTAGAAGAGGCTGGCCTCTCTGGGTTTTAGGGCTTATCTGGCCTAGGAAACATCTAGAGGTTGTGGGTTTCTGGAAAGTAGTCTTAGTGTGTGAAATTTTTGTAGAATAACAGATAGAGCCCTGGGTGTACTTTAGAGTTAGCAGGAATGTTGTTGGTTGGGGTTGGAGAACCGTGGTAATTAGCAATATCTAGCTGAAGCTTGCATTTAAAAGTAGCCTCCAGAATAGCCTCTCGACTCTGTACTCTCTTAGCCATGATACCTTATTTTGTTACATTATTTCCCCCCTTTTGGTCAGGAAGTCTTTGTTGATGAGCCAGGGCCAGACTCATCCCTTGGAGTCATGTCCCACGTTGCCAGGGAGACTTTTACCCCTGGATGTCATGTCCCATGTAGGGGGGAGGGTAATGATTTCACTAGCAGAGTTGGGCTTAGAGAGACAGAGAGGCCACATTTGAGCGACAAAAGAAGTTTTCAGGTAGTAACTCTTAGGCATAACTATAGGTAGGCTTAACTTCTCTGCTACAGAAATAAACTTCAAAAGAGTAAGCCTCAAGATCCAGGACTTGCAACTCAGCAGGTGAACTCACTGCCCTCTCCTGGGACATGACTCCCAGGGGTGTAAATCTCCCTGGCAATGTGGGACATGACTCCCAGGTATGAGCCAGGACCTGGCATCATGAGACTGAGAAAGCCTTCTTGACCAAAAGGGAGAAGAGAGAAATGAGACAAAATAAAATTTCAGTGGCGGAGAGATTTCAAGCAGAGTCGAGAGGTTATCTTGGAGGTTATTCTTATGCATTATATAGATATTCCTTTTTAGTTTGTGGTGTATTGGAGTGGCTAGAGGTAGGTGTTCTAGTTTGCTGCCTGCCAGAATGCAATATACCAGAAATGAAATGGCTTTTAAAAGGGGAATTTAATAAGTTGCTAGTTTACAGTTCTAAGGCCAAGATAATGTCCCAGTTAAAGCAAGTCTATAGAAATGTCCAATCAAAGGCATCCATGGAAAGATACCTTGGTTCAAGAAGGCCGCTGAAGTTCAGGGTTTCTCTCTCAAGTGAGAAGGCACATGGCAAACAGGGTCAGGGTTTCTCTCCCATCTGGAAAGGCATGTGGTGAACATGGCATCATCTGCTAGCTTTCTCTCCTGGCTTCCTTTCATGAAGCTCCCCGGGAGGCGTTTTCCTTCTTCATTTCCAAAGGTCGCTGACTGGTGGGCTCTATGCTTCTTGTAGCTATTTTGTTCTGCTCTCTCCTAATCTCCTGGCTTTCTCTCTTGTCATTCTCTTTTATAGGATTCCAGTAAACTAATCAAGACCCACCCACATGGGTGGAGACACGTCTCCACCTAATCCAGTTTACCAACCACTCTTGATTGAGTCACATCTCCAGGGAGATGATCTAATTGCAGATTCAAACACACAGTACTGAATAGGGATTAGAAGAAACGGCTGCTTTTACAAAATGGGATTTGGATTAAAACATGGCTTTTCTAGGGTACATACATCCTTTCAAACTGGCACAGTAGGTATATGAAACTGTTGAACTGTGTTCCAGTAGCCTTGATTTTTGAAGACAATTGTTTAACTATGTAGCTTTTATAATGTGACTGTGTGATTGTGAAAACCTTATGGCTGATGCTTCCTTTAACCCATGAGTTAAATGATGAGTAAAAAAACAAGGACAATAAATAAATAAATAATAGGGGGTGGGGGATAAGGGGTTAAAAAAATTTAGTGGATCGCAATACTACTGGTCAATGTGAGAGAAGGGTAAGGGGTATGGGATGTATGGATTTTTTTTTCTTTTTATTTCTTTTTCTGGAGTGCTGCAAATGTTCTAAAAATGATCATGATGATGAATACACAACTATGTGATGATATTGTGAATCATTGATTGTATACTTTGGATGGACTATATGTGCCTGAAGATATCTGTGCTGGTTTGAAAGGATGTATGTCCCCTAGAAAAGCCATGTTTTAATCAAAATCCCATTTCATAAATGTAGAATAATCCCTATTCAATACTGTATGTTTGAAACTGTAACCAGACCATCTCGCTGGAGATGTGATTTAATCAAGAGTGGTTGTTAAACTGGATTAGGTGACAACATGTCTCCACCCATTTGGGTGGGTCTTGAGAAGTTTCTGGAACCCTATAAAGGAGGAAACATTTTGGAGAATGAAAGAGATTCAAAGAGAGCAGAGCAGAAGGACATAGCCACAGCAAGCAGAGAGCCCACAAGCCTTTGGAGATGAAGAAGGAAAACACCTCCCGGGGAGCTGCATGAAACAGGAAGCCAGGAGAGAAAGTAGCAGATGATGCCTTGCTTGCCATGTGCCCTTCCAACCGAGAAAGAAACTGTGACTGTGTTCACCATGTGTCTTCTCACTTGAGAGAGAAATCCTGAACTTCATCGGCTTTCTTGAACCAAGGTATCTTTCCCTGGATGCCTTTGATTGGACATTTCTATAGACTTGCCTTAATTGGGACATTTTCTCTGCCTTAGAACTGTAAACTAGCAACTCATTAAATTCCTCTTTTTAAAAGCCATTCCATTTCTGGTATATTGCATTCCGGCAGCTAGCAAACTAGAACAATATCACTATAAAAATATTTAAAAATAAAAAGATTGAGGGCGTGACCTATCGACTTGGGAGTCCCCAATGTTTGAGACAGCATCAGGGATTTGAGGGTAAGGTTTAATAGTTCCATATTTTTTCTCCAATCCCTCAAAGGATTTTGCCAATACTTTAAAATTATTTGCCCAACATACTCTGGGATGCATGTGGGTTTTATATTAGGCTATACAGAATTACAAACCCTCATTACCATTCTGGGATCCATGTGTTTAGGTTGTTTAAATGAGTTATCCAGACAGGTTGAGTTAGATTAAATATAAACCTCTCTTCCTTTGGTCTCATACAGTAGATGAAGTTCCAAAATTCAGACAATGTCCTCCTCACCCATCTGTTCTGATTTACTTTAGTCCTGACCAGACTGGCTTCGTTCTTATCTCTAATTGAAGCCTGATCTCTTTTTTCCATTTTTTTAAAAAATATATTTATTGCCATAACAAAACAAAAAAAAATATGAACATTCTTAACAATGAACATTCCATACTTGGTGTACAATCAATGGTTTACAATATCATCACATAGTTGTATATCCATCACCATGATTTCTTAGAACATTTGCATCATTCCATAAAAAGAAATAAAAAGAAAAATCTTATACATGCCATTTCCCTTACCCCTCCCTCTCTCATTGACTACTAGTATTTTCATCAACCCAATTTATTTTAACCTTTGTTCCCTATGTTTTTCTATACCCCTTACCACTCTGCTTCATTGATCACTAGTATTTCAATCTACTCAGTTTATTTTAATATTTGTTCCCCCATTATTTATTGATTTTTAATCCATATTTTTTTACTCATCTGTCCATACCATAGATAAAAGGAGCAGCAGACACAAGGTTTTCACAATCACACAGTCACACTGTGAAAGCAATGATTTGGACACCTATTTGTATCCATTTTTCTTGATCTCTTCAATTTCTTGATTGGACTGTATTTTAAGGAATTGTTTTTCCAACTTTTGGCTCATGCTGGATATTTTACCTTCATTGTCATTAAGGACACATGAGATGTTTGAATAAATCACAGGGCCTGGAATTATGGAGGGAAATTACCATGTACATGAAATTATCCATTACTCATGCTAGATGCATGATATTGCTGTTTTAAAAATCCAATTGGTTGTACCACTTTGTATACTTATGTAGCCTGAATAATGTCTGAATAATGCCTTCACTCACATGATTCTCTTACCACTATCTTTCAGATGTTTTTCTTCCAATTTTTGTTCCTTTTGAAACACAATTTTCCCCTCGTATTATTTATTTTTATTCCATATGTTCTACTCGTCTGTTGACAAGGTAGATAAAAGGAGCATCAGACGCAAGGTTTTCAGAGTCACACAGTCACATTGTTACAGCTGTATCATTATTCAATCTTCCTCAAGAAACATGGCTACTGGAACACAGCTCTACATTTTCAGGCAGTTCCCTCCAGCCTCTCCATTACATCTTGAATAACAAGATGATATCTACTTGATGCATAAGAATAACCTCCAGGATAACCTCTCGACTCTGTTTGGAATCTCTCAGCCATTGATACTTTGTCTCTTTTCCCTCTTCCCCCCTTTTGGTCAAGAAGGTTTTCTCACTCCCTTGATGCTAAGTCTCAGCTCATTCTAGGGTTTTTCTCAATCCCTTGATGCTGAGTCTCCGCTCATTCCAAGATCTCTGTCCCACGTTGCCAGGAAGGTCCACACCCCTGGGAGTCATGTCCCACGTAGAGAGGGGTAGGGTGGTGAGACTGCTCGTTGTGTTGGCTCGAGAGAGGGGCCACATCTGAGCAACAAAAGAGGCTCTCTTGGGGGTGGCTCTTAGGCCTAAATTTTAAGTAGACTTGACCTATCCTTTGTGGGGTTAAGTTTCATATGAACAAACCCCAAGACTGGGGGCTCTGCCTATAGATTTGGTTGTCCACACTGCTTGTGAGAATATCAAGAATTCAACTTGGGGAAGTTGAATTTCTCCCCGTTCTCACCACTCCCTGAAGGGGGCTTTGCAGATACTTTTCCACTCACTGATCGAATCACTCTGGGATTCATTGGGGCATCACTCTGGACAAACCAACAAAAATCTCATGTCCTATCTGAGATTCCAAGTACTTATGGCGTTCAATCAAACTATCTACATAGGTTATATTAGGAAATGCACTAGTCAAAATATAAATTTTGTAACAAATAAACTTTTTTGCTTTAGTCTCACACAGAAGGTGACATTTTAAAATATTAATTACCATCTATTTTCAGTACCCTGCAATAATGACATTCCTTTGTTCTTCCTCATGCAAAAACATTTTTTAAATTGTACCTTGTACATTTCACTATTATTATACACTCTAGGCATTCCTAGATTATACCATCTCAATCTTTAACATCTATCTTTCTTTCTGATTTCAATATGTCCCCAGCCCTCCTCCTTCTATCATTCTCACATGCAGCTTCATTCAGTGTTTTAACATAATTATATTACAGTTAGGTAGTATTGTGCTGTCCATTTCTGAGTTTTTGTATCCAGTCCTGTTGCACAGTCTGTATCCCTTCAGCTCCAATTACCCAATATCTTACCCTATTTCTATCTCCTGATCCTTTTTCCATTTAACAGTTGTTGTATGAGGCAATGCTGACCTTCTGAACTGCAGAACTCCAGCTCTGAGTCTTAGGCATCACACAGGTACCCAAAGTTCCAAGGAAATATCAGGTTATACATATATAGCACAGCATCTCAAATTTAGAAATAATATTTATAGCTCCAGAATAAATATGGCTGCTATAAGAGCTTACAATCTAGGCCCCAATTTTCTTGTAAGTATTTTCTAAAAGAGATCATACCATATTTGTTCTTTTCTTTCTGGCTTATTTTGCACCACATAATATTTCCAAATTTCATTCACCTCGTTGCATGCCTCACAACTTCGTTCCCTTCTGTAGCCACACAATGTTCCATCATATGTACACACCACAGTTCACCATTCTACTTCTCAGTCAATGTATCCTTTAGCCACCTCCATCCAATCGGCATCATGGATAATGTCCAAAATAAACAATCCATGTCTCAAATTATCCTCACTTAGTTGAACAGTCATCAAGACTCTCAATTTTACACAATTTTCATTGCTCCAAAGAGAGAAATAACTGGTAAACACACCTTCACCCAATAGAAACTCCAATCCTCCCCTTAACGCTTGTCCCTCCCCCCCCCAATTATTTACCCCTGGTATTGCTGTGGTACTGTTGATCTCTTCCTGTTAAATATAGCCCATAGCATGCAGTAGTAGCTTCCCCCCATGTGCCTCTACTATTGACTCTTTTCTACAAGATTCACACCTTTGAAGTAGTTCATGCAAGAATTTATTTATATTTGTAGTATTAATCGGTGGGATACATGGCTCTATACAACTCCTTTCAATATGGCAATATTATAAACCTACTAATGAACTACCTTCACTCCTATCCATTCCCTTACATTTAAGTTCAATGTCATTAGCTAACTGTTTACCCATTTCTAGCTTCTATGTTTCTCTAGGTCCCCTATAGTCAACATTATAAGCCTCTGAGTTTACCTTTACCAAGTTCATAATAGTGAAATCATACAATATCTGTCCTTTTGTGTCTGGCATATTTCACTCAGCATTATGTCCTCAAGGCTCCTCCATGTTGTCATATGCTTTAAGAAGTCATTTCGTCTTACTGCTGCATAATATTCCATCATATGTATATACCACATTTTTTTGATCCACTTGTCTGTTGATGGGTATTTGAATTGTTTCCATCTTTTAGCAATTGTGAATAATGCTGCCATGAACTTTGATGTGCAAATGCCTGTTTGTGACACAGCTCTCAGCTATTCTGGGTATATACCAAGTATTGGTATTGCCGGGTTGTAGGGCAACTCAATATTTAGTTTCCTAAGGAACTGCCAAACTGTCTTTCATAGCAGCTGTACCATTATACAATCCCAACAGCAGTGTATAAGTGTTCCAATTTCTCCATATAATCTCTAATATTTGTATTTTCCTTTTTGTTCAATAGCAGCCATTCTTATAGATGTGAGATGATATCTTATTGTAGTCTTGATCTGCATTTCTCTTATAGCTAATGAAAATGAGCATCTCTCCATGTGCTTTTGAGCCATCTGTATTTGCTCTTCAGATAAATGCTTATTCATATCTTTAACCCATTTTATAATTGGGTTGTTCTTTGGTTGTTGAGTTGTATGATTTATTTATGTATACAGGATATTAAACCCTTATCAGATATATGGTTTCCAAACATTTTGTCTAATTGAACTAGTTGCCTCTTCACCTTTTTGACAAAGACTTTTCAGACACAGAAGCATTTGATTTTCAGGAGTTCCCATTTAATGTTGAATAACAGTGGTGACAGATGGCCTCCTTGTCTCATTTCCAATCTTAGGAGGAAGGCTTTCAGTCTCTCACCATTGAGTATGATGCTGGCTATGGATTTTTCCTATATGCCATTTATGCCTTTATGATATTGAAGTTTTCATTGATTGCTACTTTTTAAAGTGTTTTTATTAGAAAAGGATGCTCAATTTTGTTGAATGCTTTTTCAGCATCAATCGAGATGATCATGTGATTTTTCCCTTTCAATTTGTTAATGTGCTGTATTACATTGTTGATTTTCTTGTGTTGAACCACCCTTGCATTCCTGGTATAAACCCCACTTGGTCATGGAGTAGAATTCTTTTCATGTGTCTTGGAATTGATTTGCTAATATTTTGTTGAAAATTTTTGCATTTGTATTCATTAGGGTGATTGAACTGTAGTTTTCCTTTCTTGTGGCATCTTTAACAGGTTTTGGTGTTAGAGTGGTATTAGTTTCATAAAATGAGTTAGATAGTGTCCCTTTTTTCTCAAATTTGTTGAAGAGTTTGAGTAGGATTGGTGCTCTTTTTGAAATGTTTGATAAAATTCCCCTGTGAAGCCATCTGACCCTGGGCTTTTCTGTTCAGGAAGAGTTTTGATGAGTGATTGAATCTCTTTACTTGTGATTGGTTTGTTGAGATCTATTTCTTCTCACGTCAGTGTAGGTTGTTCCTGTGTTTCTATGAATTTGTCCATTTCACCTAAGTTGTCTAGTTTGTTGGTGTATAGTTGCTCATAGTATCCTCTTATGATTTTTTTATTTCTTCAGGGTCTGTGGTAAAAATCCCACCCTTGATTCTGATTTTGCTTATTTGCACCCTTTCTCTTTTCTTCTTGTCAACCTAGCTAGGGGTCCATTGATTTTATTGATGTTCTCAAAGAGCCAACTTTTTGTTTTATTGGTTCTTTCTATTATTTTTTTGTTTTGTTTTATTTTTACTCTCCAATGCATTTATTTCTGTTTTAATCTTTGTTATTTCTCTTCTTCTATTTGCTTTGGGGCTAGTTTGCTATTCTTTCCCTTGTTCCTCCAGGTCAGCAGTTAAGTCCTTGATTTTTTCCTTTTTCTTTTTAAATATAGGCATTTAGGACAATAAATTTCCCTCTCAGCACTGTCTTTCCCGCATCCCATAAGCTTTGAGTTGTTGTATCCTCATTTTCATTCATCTCCAGATATTTACCGATTTTTCTAGCAATTTCTTCTTCTTACCCACTAGTTTAAGATATGTTATTTAATCTCTATATATTTATTATATTTGGGGTTCGTTAGGAATCTTTGATTTGCATATTTATGTATTTTATAAGGGTTGGGATGTTTCCCCCATTATTTCCTCAATTAATTTTCCTAGCTCTTTATTCTTTTACTTCTGGGACAGTAATGATTCTTGTATATGTGTGCTTCATGGTATCTATCATTTCCCTGAGATCCAGTTCCAAATTTTCCACCTTTTTTTTTTTTGCCATTTGTTCTTTTGTGCATTCAAATTCAATTGTCCTGTCCTCTGATTTGCTTATTCTTTCTTCTGCCTCTTCAAATCTGCTGTTGTGTGTCTCTAGTATATTTTAATTTGGTCTACCAAATTTCATCTCTGTGAGATCTAGTTTGCTATTTATTCTTTCAAATTCTTCTTTATGCTCTTCTAGTGTTTCTTGATATCCTTTATGTCATTAGCCCACATTAAATTTATTTAGGAGATTTCTATGAACATCTTTGATTGTTGTTCCAACATCTGTGTCTCTGCTGGTGTTTTAATTTAATCATTTTGCTGGGCCATATCTGCCTGCATATATGCTTTGTGATTCTGTTAGCTTTGAGGCATTTGATTATCTTGATAGGGTTATTTTGAAAGTTGATTTCCCTCAGTTGTGTGAGGTTTTGTATTTGCTTGGATTTGCATTGGAGGTCTCCTTCTCCATTTGGTTTGTCAGTAGTTTCCTGCCAAACCAACGCCCAGACTGCACACTGGGGATGCAATTCTACTTGAGGATCTGTTAGAAGCTAGACAGATAGGCAGTTTGCCAGACTGCATTTTCTGTTTCTTCCCAGCAGATGGTGCTCTTGGGCCTCCTCTTCCCCTTAGGTCTGCCTCTCTCCAACTTTGGCAGCCAACTGAGCTGGATGGAGACCTGGTACAATTCTAGCCTTGTCCAGTGGTCCTTATGCACACTGAAAGCTGCCAATCCTCAGGCTGGGGGGTGGGCAGTGTGCACCTCAGCAGAGATTGTCCTTGTGGGCCGGATGTGTTTGGTGGCCCCCAGGGCCCTGCTTGGAATGACCTTGGGCTGTGGGACTGGATATTTCAGCTGCCCCATCCACATCCAATGTGGAAATGCCTGATGGCTAGGTGTGGAATGGAGCATGGAATGTGGGGCATGTAATGTGTTGGGGGGTGGGGGCATGAGAGCATGGGTTAGTGTGTGGGGCATGGGATCTTAGGGCATGGCATAGCTTGCTTCCTCATGCCTTCCTCCCCATCCTTGCACTCCTGATGGCTCTGGGTCACCATATGGAAAGTTAATCATTAGGTTCTGTGCACTAGGTGGATGGTCTCTATGAGCATGGAAAGCAAGTTTGCTGGCTTCCAATGGGAGGAACTCGCTGTGGAGCTGTGGGGACTGATCTCCCAAGCTAATTGCTGGGTCAGGCACTTTCCCAGGCACAACCACTTGTCCCTGGTGGAGTCACGACTGAACTCACTCACCCTGTTCTCTGCATCCCAATTCCTCAGCTTTTTCATCCAGGACCTTCCTATATAGAGTAGAAGGCCCTCTCAGTTCACCCTGGAACTGCTGTCCTGGTTATTATTATTATTTTTTTATCACTTCTCTAGTTGTTCCATGCAGCAGGTGTGAACTCAGCCTATTGTATTTTGTCATCTTCCTGGAAGCCTAAAATGTGGTTTAAACTATTTTTGGTTCCTGAAGTGTTTCTTTGAAAGCCTCACCAGGTTAAGACTGGACATAACTTTAGGTACAAAATTAGAATGAGAAGCCTAGAGAGATACAGATGGCATTTGGGGTGTCACTGATATTCCAGGAATGACTCCAGCAAAGGTGTGAGTGGAACACGGAAGGCATTAGAGAAAGATCAGAATCACACTATCATACCTTGCCCCCAGCTCCACTGCTACGCCCTGTCCAAGTCACATCAACTGTGGGTCTGGACCACGGCAGCACCCCCAAACCGGTCTCCCTGCTTCCATTCTGCCTCACTGCTGTTGAGACCCCCACATGGTGGCCCAAAGGACACAGAGAAATGTGACTAAGATCCCATCACTAATATGCCTTCCTGTGGCTTTGCTTTGTTCTAAAAGTGAAACCCCAGATCCATCCCCATGATCAGGCCCCTGCCCAGCTCTTTCCATCTCACTCTGATCCACGCCCATATGTGATCTCGCCTACCCCTCTCTTTCCGGCTCATGGTGATCCACACCCATACAAGACCTGGTCCCATGCTCATTTCCTTCTTG
>PVIY010007367.1:29050-82531 GCA_004026745.1 Myrmecophaga tridactyla | reverse complement strand
CAAATCACCTTCCTGAGGAGGACTCAAGTCTGGTGTCCCCATGTATCCTCCATGGCAAACTCTCCAAGTTGAGAAATCAGGAGACTGGGTTACATGTGATGAAGTCAAGAGTTAAAACAACCTCTATGGAGCTGCATGTCACAGCCCTCCATGGTGGACTCTTGGAACAATGGATTCTAAGAGTTTCAAGAATGAGGACACAATTTCAAATGGTCAAAGAAAATCTGGAAAAGTAACATGTTAATGTTGTATCCTGTATCAAGGGCTTTCCTACTAAGTTTATCATATGATCCCCACAAATATGTGAATTAAAGTGGAAGGAAATGTTATGTAACAGGAGGATTCTTAGGGTTAGTGCAATTAAATACTTTTCCATAGTATGCACTGCAATTCTTACCCCCCAGACAAAGCATGATTTGCTTCACTGCATTTCACACATGCCCCATCTCCAGCACTCCCCTTCTTTTCTTCTAAGGATGGGTGGAGCAGGATGTGAGTGCTCTGAGGGTCTTCCCTGTGACCCTTCCCACTGGAGCCTTTGCTTTCTTAGAGGGACATACTCTAATACCTGTCATCCTCAGACTGTGTGGTTGGCATGTGCTGTCAGGGATTTTAAGAAGTTGGAGCACCCTTGGAGCAAGTGTGTTTGGAAAGTAGAGCCTTACATGTCAATTTTCCCAAGAAAGCATCAGTGCTTTCTTGCCTCTGCACTGATGCTGACAAACTGAGAAGTAAAGGATACCATCTCAATCTCCCTTTTCAAGGAAACCTTCAGAAGCTCATCTCTGAGTTAAGTATCATCCATATCTTGCCTGTTAAACATTTTTTAAGTCAGTTAATTCCTTTCTATTATTTTTCCTTCTTTGAATAAAACAAAGAGTGCTTTTTCAGAATGTGACCATTGACTTTAGTCAGGAATCCTTTTTTGGGGGGGGTGTCAAAAGTCCTCCTTTGAACAGGTCACAGAATCTCAATCCTACAAGAGCATGTTTGCTCCTTACAATAGGATGCTGTTTCCTGGTGTCAGAGCTTGGAAAAGAACACCACATCAGAGGCTCAGCATTGCTTTTAATGTCAGCCTAACACACGGAATATGTGTGGCCCATAGATACCAGATACAGAATCTTGACAGTAAAAAAATATTGAGTGACTTTATCTGGATAGCCTGAATACCCTAAGTATTATAATTCATAGCCTTAAATAAATGTGTTTGAGAATTTTTTCTCCTGCCTTCTGCCATGTCTGCATGGAGGGCTGTGATGTGTGAGGTGTGGAGTGAGATAATAGCCCCACTACAATATCTCTCTGCCCTACCTATGCCATAGATGACAGTATCTTCATTCTGAGTGATTTGTACTAAGATGTCCTTCTAAAAAAACAATGAATTTAGAAAAGTGGGAAGTGGGCCATAGAAAAAAAAGTGAATTTTTACTGTGGACTTGTCCTAGGGTTCCTTACCCACTGAAGCCCAGATGTTGCTCAACTCTCTGGAATGTTTCTTTCTTCCATCTATAGTGGAGTAAGAGAATGAAAAGCCCCACTACAGACAAGAGTAAGTAGACAGAACCCAGGTCACACAAAATTGAGCAGGAGGTCAAGAATGGGTCACTGGGACTGCTCAATTTATGGGGAAAATTTTTCACCATCCACAATGAAGTGCTGCCTCAGGCAACTGGGCACCAAGAAAGCACACTTCAGTCCAGAGTTCCAGTCTGACAGCAAAGAGTTAGAACAGCCACAAAAGTTCAGTTGGTGGGGGAGGGATGCCCAGAGAAATGTTCTCCCACCACCCGTCCCCCCAGCACATTGCTTCTTCTTTACCTCCATCACCAAACCTCTTTCCAGTCTCCTATTTTCTCCATATTTGTCTTTGGATTTTCTATATCTATGCATTATTTTACATCACAGACATAATTTTAGTGTAATTTTCCATTTCCCTTAGTACTGAAATATCTGCTTAACCACAATACTCTTCCATCAATTCCACAGTCCTCAAATATGTAAATTTGTCCCAAGAATTTTGTGTAAAATTTCTCTTAACTCTATGCACCTAAATAAATTTTTTTTTAATGTCTCAACTTACAGTTTCTCTTCATGTCACTGTTGAAATTCAGGGTTTGCTTTTTTTTTTTTTTTTTGGTGATGGTTTTAGTCAGATGTTTCTTTGAGGGTGAGAATTGCCCAGAATGTGCAGAGGCTTCCTCTGTCAGCTTTTTCCTGAGTCAATACCTTCACCATCATCTCTTTCAACCAGGGGATTGTAAGCCATATTCTTTCATGTATTCCCCTTATCTCAGGAGGATTCTGTTTTTAAAAAGTCTCTTCACATATACTATGTTTTTTTATCAATTGATTTTTTGACTATTATGTTGAGATATATTCACTTATCACATATTTTGTCCAAAGTATGTAATCAATATGTCAATGCCTCTTAATTGTGCAATCATCATCACACTCAATTTTAGACCATTTTCATTGCTCCAAAAAGAAAATTATCAAATTGACTACGAAAAAGAAAATCCAAACATGCTATATCCCACATCTTCCCCTATTAATGACCCCTAGTCTTCATGAGGTACTCTGTTGTTGAAAGAATTTTAATGTTTTACTGTTAACTATAGTCTGTGGCTTGCAATAGGTATTTTCCCCCACATACCACTCTATTATTCCATCTATGTACGAGAGTGGTACATAAGTACTAATTCATGAAAGAACTTATTTAAGTTTGTTGTATTAATCAGTGACATACATTATTCTAAACAACCCCTTTCAACCGCATTTTCCTACAGTACAGCAGTATCTCTTTATATTCCCAATAACAAGCTATCCACATCCCATATCTATTTTTAAACACTTTAAGTTCTACTTCATAACACCTTCTGGACATATTAGTTTACCACTTTCTTTTCTCTAGCTTCTGTCTGTTCCTAAGTATCCTCTATTCTACATTTTAAGACACTGAGTAAACATATTCTAATTAGTTCATTCAGTGAATTAATACAATATGTATCCATTTAATGTCTAACTTATTTCACTCAGCATTATGTGCTAAAGAGTTATCTGTCATGTCATGCTTGAGGCCCTCATTTCTTCTTACTCCTACTTAATATTCCATCATATGTATAAACCAAATTTCGTTTATGCATTCATCAGTTAATGGATTTTTAAATTGTTTCCCATCTTTTGGCCATTGTGAACAATGCCACTATGAACATCCGTGTGCAAGTGTCTGCTTGTGTCACTGCTTCCAGATCTTCTGGGTATATACTGAGGAGAGGAATTCCTAGGTCATAGGGCAACTTAATATTTAGATTTTAGAGGAACTGCCAAACTATCTTCTATAATGACTGTACAATTTTACACTCACACCAGCAGTGAATAAGTGTTCCTATTTTCCCACATCCTCTCCAAAACTACAGACTCAGGTTTATTTAGTAGTGGTCATTCTCACAGGTGTGAGATGCTATCTCATGGCAGATTTGATTTGTATTTCCCTAATAGCTAATAAAGAAGAACAGCTTTTCTCGTGCTTTTCAGTCATTTGTATTTCCTGTTTGGAGAACTGTCTATTCATGTCTTTTGTCCATTTTATAAGTGAGTCCTTTGTCCTTTTATCGTTGAGTTGTAGGATTTCTTTACATATACTGGATATCAAAGGCTTGTCATACATAGGGTTAAGGCATATGATTTTATATATCTAATTAATTAATTCATATGCTTTAATATGATATTTCAGAATACAGTCAGATTAAAAGAACATATTTAAAGTATCAGAACAAGCACCCTTATTCAAATGTAGTGTATCAGAACAATAATTATACATTCATAATAGCATAAGTATAGAACATAGATTTAACCAAAATTGTGATATAATTCTTTTAAAATGATTATTGCATGAAAGCGGTGTTGGTTCTAAATGCTTGTGTTTGCTGACCACTCTAAAGGATCAAATAAAATGTCTAAAATTAGTAAATCATAAACTAATGATGCACATAGTATTTTTAAATATGGATGTCAATAATAAATGCAATAGATAAAAGTTTAATAGGTTTTTTTCTTGTGAAGTTGGACTTGAGCAATAACCGGGGATAAGAGACTGTGGTTTCATTGTTTTATGTTTATCAGCTTTTTAGAAGCACTTGATATCTAAATAACTTACTCTGAATAAAATTTAAATTTAAATTAATTTAAAAGTTCTATTTATGATTTAAAGCAACTAAGAACATAAGATATTTTGAAATGCACTCTTACTGTTAAACAGTGCAATGATGGATAATTTAGAGTGAGAACATTTTGAGAAATAGTTCTGAGCTCTCAAGCAATTATAGCATGTCCACAATGGACAACAACAGCCACCACCACAAAAATCTCAACAATTAAAGTTAAAACAGTAGTACACTAATTACTAAATGTAGAATGGAAAGACCACCCTGAAATCAGGTAGCCCTAGAACTGTAGCCAATCCATAATCCTTGTAGTTCAATGCATATCAGCCCCACTGAGGAATTTTTTTTCAACCTAATTGGAGGGGCTGAACTTGAAACAGCTCCACTTGTATTAAAAAATAATGTGTTCTATACAACTTTATATTCAATTGAGAAGAACAACTTAGAATAATTAGAATGATGGCCAAGTGAATCAAAACTAAACTAGCTTGAGGTGATGTCATCAACATGGCAATGTATACAGCTGCTGAAAATCTCTCCTCAGAGATTCAAATAATAAAAGGGCAATTCTGAACTTTTCAGAACTCTGGAGAAAGATATATACTGCAGAAAGATGCTACAAATGCAGAAATTAAGAAAGTGTAAAATATCAGGTAGGAAACTCCCATCCCTGGCCAGCTGGCCCTCTCCCTTCACCTTCATTCGGTCACACAGCATAGGACAGGCACAGAAACAGAAGCCAGGATCCCTCCCACTGGGGACACAGAATATAAATTCTCTCACAACAATGAGAAAGAACCCCATGATTTGGGAGATTTGGGGGCAGGGGAAAACATTTTAGGCCTAGGTAATGAGAGACGCTGTGTCTGAGAAAATGTGAACAGAGACTGTGTTTCCAGCCCTGGGTCTGAAAGACTTTCCCTCTTCCCTGAGGAAAAGAACAGGAAGCAACCTGATTTTTGCCTGGGTAACAGCCAAAAACTGGGTACAGCTGGGAGAATCCTCTGCTACAAATAATTTTAGGGACATTAATCCTGGTTTTGACTGGTAAAATGAGGGCACAGAAGCCCTACAGTTTCAGCCTGGTCCATTCAGATGCAGGAGGGCATTCAAGATGAACCTCATCCACAGGGCAGACCAGAAAGTGCAAGGACATGGAATGGTTTTTCTGAGACTCTCCATACCCTATCAAAGGCCCACTGAGCTGGTCTGGATCCCCTTCCTGTGAAACTGACACTGTTTGGGCTAAGAAATATAGATGACCAAACTGTTTAACAATGCCCTAAAACAAACACAGGTCATGCTCTCTGGTGAGAAGCAGAGCACCCCTGGGAGCCAGCAGACTTGTTTAACTATGAACAGAGACCTTGCTGTGGTGCCCAGTGCCTGCCCCCCATCCTTGATGCAGGACACTTTATGGTTTTGGGGGAGAAGGGGTGGGAGAGCCGATCTGACAACTAGTCATTGGAGGAGATGAAAACAGAGAAACCGAAGCTAACCAAGAAGAAAATCCTAGGAGGTAAATGAGAGAATATGCCCTCCAGAATAAAGTATGCAAGAAAAGCAGATGCCTAGACAGCAGCAAAAATTTATTACTTGTACCTGAATACATGAAGACATGGCTGAGCCCAAGGAATAACGTAACACTTCAACTGAGATACAGAAATTGAAACAAATAATTAAAGCTGTCCAAACAGATCTTCTAAATCAAATCACTGAGTTGAAGGAGAATGTGGCAAAGGAGATGAAGGATATAAAGAAGACATAGGTTTTCCATACAGAAGAACTTAAAAGCTTGAAAAAACCAAATGACAGAACTTATGGGAAAGAAAGTCACATTAAAAGAGGTGAGAAACAAAATGGAGACATACAACAGCAGATTTGAAGAGGCAGAAGAAAGGATTAATGCACTAGAAGACCGGACATCTGAAATCTTACATACAAAATATCAGATAGGGTAAAGGATGGAAAAATATGAGCAGGGACTTAGGGAAGTGAATGAAAACATGAAGCACCCAAATGTACATGTTATGGGTGTTCCAGAAGAAAATAAGAGAAAAGTGACAGAAAGAATAATGGATGAAATAGTCATTGTAAATTTCCCAAATGTTATGAAAGACATAAAATTACAGGTCCAAGAAGCACACTGTAAAACAAATAGAATAGATTCAGATAGACCTCCAAGACACTAATCAATCAGACTCTCAAGTGGTAATGACTAAGAAAGAATTCTGGAAGCAGCAAGGAAAATTTTCCATCACATACCAGGGAAGCTTAATAAGATTAACTGCATCTCTCAGCAGAAACTATGGTAATGAGAAGGCAGTGGTATGTTATGTTTTAAATACTGAAAGAGAAAAACTTCCAACTAAGAATTTTACATCTGGTAAAAAAAATTTCCTTCAAAAATGAGAGAGAACAAAAATATTTACATACAGACACCAATTTGCTGTGCAAGAAAGACTAAAGGAAGCTCTACAGGCAGATAGGAAAAGACAGGACAGATATTTGGAGAAGAGTTTAGAAACGAAGATTAGCAGTAAGGGTAAGTAATAGGGTGAAAAGAGGGAAAAACAAGATGTGACAGATAAAATCCAAAAGAAAAATGGTTGAAGAAAGTACTGCCTCTCAGGAAAAGATTAAATGTTAATGGATTAACCCCCCCCCCCACACACACACACCACCACCACCACTGGATAAGGAGAGTCTCTGGGCATAAAGCACAGAGCCCATGCTGTTCATGGACACACCATCTTCCTCTTCTATCACTGGGGGTCTGAGAAGGGCCCAGAAGAAGTGGAAAATGCCACCTCAGGGTAGTGGGTGACTTCAGACTTATCCCGCCATGAGTTTCATCCTCACTATGGCCATCATCGTGTTTCTCATATTCCTGCAGGTGTGGATTGCATCCACTTTCTTCCTGTAGCCAAAGATGAGCTCAGCCCATGACTCTCCACAACAGGTAGGGTAGGGAGGGAATGGGGGGATTTTCAGGTTCCTGCTTGGCATCACTCCTTCCTGCTGCCTCACTTTTAATCCCCCATTGCCATCCCAGGTCTCATGCTAGATGCCCTGTGACATGGAGTTGAGCACAAGTTCTCCCGGGTATTAATTTCTGTCTCCTTGGGGCTCTGGTGTCCATGTCCAGCCTCTACCCCCAGACTACGCTCTGTGTCCTGCTGGGAAGTGCACCCATTAGCCTGTCTCACCCAGCCTGTCTTCATCACTATTCCCAAACACTGTAGATGCCCAGTTCTGTGGAACAATCTCACATCCATCCCTTTAGTCCCTCTTATCCCCAGAAGTGACTGACCAGGTCACTGTGACACAGCTCACACCTCAGCGGCTCTTCCCACAGCCTCTGAGAAGGACTGAGACATTACACCTGAACCAGGTCTGCCTGCACTGATTCTTCCTAGGACCCTGAGTCTCAGTAAGGCCCAGGACATGGTGGCATTTGCTGCAGACCCTCCTCAAAAACTCCATACCCATCATGCTTGGAGAGTTCACAGACATGCACAGCTCCTGACAATTTCCCCAGATGTTGCTGATGAGCTTGGAAAGCTGACACTGGCCCCTGACATCTGATACAAGGCCAGAACAGCTGTATTCCTGAAGAGAAGGACCAGGATAAAGGGGATCTGTCCCTGCCATGTGAGGGGATGAGAAAAGCACTGGCCATGCAGGTGGAAGACACCAGTGGTCACTTGAGTGACAGATCTCCTGGTGGAGTGTCAGGACAATTCCTCTCACTTGGAGCAAAAAAATAAAAAAAACTAAAGAAAAGTTTTGATGAACAAAATTTACCCAATAAGGTCTGCATTATCCACAGTGGGAAAGCAGACTTGGGGACTCAAATGTTGAAACCCACTTATTACGACTACAAAGCAGAATTTTCTGTCACTGAAGAAAGTGATAAAATTTCAATACCAGGTTAACTTAACTGTCCAGTCAGATTTTCCCCTGGAAGTATGTATGGCCTTCATCCAACATTGAAGCCCCTTTGAAAGTCTCAGGGCTAGTGAGAGAATTAAATTTGTGATGCTGGCCACCAACATGGAAAGGTCAGCAGGCACAAACTGAGCCCTTTCTTCCCATGGCTAGTGGTCAGACTGACCTCAGTGTGGGCACAAAGAAGACATGCAGGCATTCACTGATAAGGATGGGCTAGAGGATAGCAGCCTGGCAGAGGTCAGCCAGGATGGCATCAGGAGGCAACCCAGGTGGGGAACTATAATAGCAAAGGCTTGGGAATGGGCAAGCCCAGGACACATATGAGTGAGAGCCATTTTGCATGTGGCCTTGGGGGGGTGGTAATTCAGTTTCCTTGTTTATAAAAAACTGAGCAATACTCCATATTCTGAAATTGTTTTGAGTGTAAAATAAGTCAATGCATACAAACACTCTTAATCTAGTGCCTGGCATGTCCCCCATTTTCAATAACTATGTTATTGGTATTGTAAAGTTACATTTTGTCATGACTCATTCACTGTCTGCACACCCCTCTCTAAGCCATCAACTTCAGGTAATAAGAAAGCACCCTGTAAGGTTCTGTTCCCCATCTTCAGGCTGTAACATGTAGGTCATTGGAATAAATAAAGAAATGAGGCAATGGTGAATGAGTCATTGAGACAAAAACTCACTTACAGAAATCAGTCCTGGCATCATGGTCAACTAGCCTCTATGCAGGAAGTTGGGAGTACAGGGTTCTAGTCCCAGATCTGCTTTTAACTTTGGCCTCAGTTTCCCTAAATTCTGTCACTGCTGTCAAGGCTCCAGAATAGCACCTGACCAGGCTCCTCTACAGGGATTCAGGATGATGCAAAGAAATTACATGGAACCCAGCATGTTGCAGAGGCCTCACTTAGAACTTACTGCAATTATCTACCAGCATCTCTCCCCAAATGGCTTCTGGGCTCTATAAGGGCAGGATCTGGTCCCATTCAGCTCTGAATCCCTGAACCCAGTCAGTGCCTGGTACACAGAAGGACCAGACAGCGTTTGAGTGGACAACACGTGACTATCCATGAGAACCACTCACGAAGAGTGGGCAATATCTCTGCAATTCAAGACCATGAGTGTAGTAACAGGTAAAGGAAAATATTCTTTGGGAATTTGGAGGAGGAAACTATTAATTCTGTCTAGAAGAGGTGACATTTGACATGATGCTTGGTGGGGGAGGGGCAAGACATGACTTCCTGTTCTGATATTCATTGACTCTGGGGGTTCAAGGATCATGCTAGGTCAGGGCACTCAACAAGGAGGAACCACATCTCAGTGCCACCATCCTCACTAATATCCAAGGATCCCAGCAAGGGCTGACCTGTAGTGTATAGGGCCAAGCATGATGACATTTCAAAGAATGGACAAAAATCTTGGGAAGTGGGGATCTGTGTCCCAAGCTCATATCACCTCCATCCAAGTTCAGGCATGGCACTAGGAGTGCTAAAGAGACCCCAGGTGCCTCCAGGATGCAGACATTGCTTGGATCGCTCATCCTTATATATTGTATTTCAAATGTTTGTATTTCAAATACATTTCAAACAAACAGTATGCAAAGATTTAGATTTTTGTCAATATATATCAAACTTCATGAAAGGAAGATTTAAAATGTGTGTGTGTTTTAGTCAGGGTTCTCTAGAGAAACAGAAAAGGAGAGATCTGTAAATATGAGATTGACTCCATATATCCACTCCGTACATGACATCTCTATATTCATGTTTCAAAGGAACCTCAAACTTAGATGTCCAAAACAGAACTTTTGGTGTTTCCAGGTCACACACACAAACACACACATATACACTCACCACACACATGCACACATCTCCCTGGCTCCCACTAGCTCAGGCCAAAAGCTTAGCATCATCTTAATTTCTTTTTCTCCTTCATGCTTTATGCTCAGTTTATTAACGGTCTTGTCTTGACCTCTAAAACTAACCCCCATTCCAATCACTTCTCTCTGCCTCCACTCTCCCTTCTAGTCCTAGCTGGCCATCTCTTGCCTGGACCAGTGGAACCTAATAGTCTCTCAACTCTTCTATCAAGGACTGTCTCCTAGTGGTCTCTGAAGTATTATATCCTTGATCCTCTCTTATCATTCTCCACACAGCCCCTCAAATGATCTTTTAAAACCTAATCAGATTTGAACAGTGAATAAAAATGTATTTGCAAAGCCCACTTGGGGGAATGGCAAGAAAGGGAAAAATTTAACTTCCCCATTTGGAGAATTCCTGATATTCTCACAAGCAGTGGGGACAACAAAATCAATAAACCAAGCCCTTAATCTTGGTGTTTGTTCATATTAAACTAATCCCACAAAGGATAGACTAAGCCTACTTAAAATTAGGCCTAAGAGTCACCCCCAGAGAACCTCTTTTGTTGCTCAGATGTGACCTCTCTCTCAGCCAACACAGCAAGCAAACTCACTGCCCTTCCCCTCTTTATGTGGGACATGACTCCCAGAAGTGTAAACCTCCTTAGCAACATGGGACAGAAATCCTAGAATGAGCTGGAACTCAGCATCAATGGATTGAGAAAGCCTTCTTGACGGAAAGGGGGAAGAGAGAAATGAGACAAAATAAAATGTCAATGGCTGAGAGATTTCAAACAGAGTTGAGAGGTTATCCTGGAGGTTATTCTTACACATTATATAGATATCCCTTTTTTAGATTAAAGTGTATTAGGCTAGAGGGAACTGCCTGAAACTGCAGAGCTATGTTCCAGTAGCCATGCTTCTTGAAGATGATTGTATAATGATATAGCTTTCACAATGTGATCGTGTGATTGTGAAAATCTTGTGTCTGATGCTCCTTTTATTGACAGTATGGACAGATGAGTAAAACATATGGATTAAAAATAAATAAATGATAGAGGGAACAAATGTTTAAATTAATATATATATATATATAGGATAGATGGAAATACTAGTGGTCAATCAGAGGGAAGGGTAAGGGGTATGGTATGTATGAGTTTTTTCTTTTTTCTTTTGATTTCTTTTTTCTGGAGTGATGCAAATGTTCTAAAGAATGATCATGGTGATGAATGCACAACTATTTGATGATATTGTGAGCCATTGATTGTATACCATGTATAGAATGTTTGTATGTTATGAATGTATGTGCTTGTACATTGTTGTATCAATAAAAATTAAAGAAAAATAAAAAATAAAAAGTTTTCACAGACAAAAAAAATCCTAATCAGAACAATCTAATGTTCCTGCTTAACACTCTCCGGTGGCTTCTGGTTGCGCAGTGAAGAAAACCACAAGAGAGAAGCTTCTATCTCCATTTACCACCGGTTCCCTATTTAATCCAGATGATAGCATTTCACTTCTCTCAGCCTCATCTTCAGCAAAGATAAAATAAACTGGGCCTCAGAGGCTGTAGAATGGGGATGGGGGTGGAGGAGGCTGCAGAAGGAGCTTTCCACCTCCAGCTCCACCCCTGTGCCCTGATGTAGATATTGAGGTTCCTTGCAAGATTTCATTACTTGTGTTGTGATAGTTGTTATGAAGAATTGAAACTTTTCAAGTACAGTTTTTCCTCTAGCTACTTTACTCCAGCATCCCTTGTTTTTAAAAAATGTAGTGTATTGAATTGAAACATTCCAATTGGTAATGCAGTTCTCCTTAAAACTGCTGTGTGTGTGTGTGTGTGTGTGTGTGTAAGAATCCTTTGAAGAAACTTCTAAAATGTATAATTAATGTTAGAAAACATTTGTACAATCCTGGGTTGAAAAGTGTGTGACATTAAATATAACTAAAAAAATGGAGAGGTTTGTAATCATGTCTGGATGAGCCTAGTGCTTGCTTCTTCTCCAGTAGCTCATATGCCATGACACAATATACCCTTAGTGCTAAGAGGCCTACTTACAGTGGATGAAAATTCATATCTCAAAAAGTCTCCAGTTTTAGTAGCTTCTGGACATGTTTATCCAGGATTCCTGAGGGTGTCTGAGCTTTTCATCATCATATGGTGGATCAAAAATTGCATAAGGAATGGGAATCTGGGCTCTATCATTTTTTGGTGTGTCCAATTGAATATGGATAATTTGAATGATCTTTGCATTTTATTCTGTATGAAGTTTTAGTCCTCACCTCAAGTTTGTGAGAATTAGTTAAACTAGATCAAGTTATCTGTCAATCCATGGAACTAGGCCTTTATATCCATGTTTTGCAATGCATGGAAAGTGATCCAAGGGCTGAGTTAGTTTGGCCTGGGGACCTTTTTGAGTGCTGAAATTCCTCCCTTCCCTGTGGGTACCTCACTAGCGCCACAATGACACATGACCATCTGATGTGTGGCCAAGGGAGGACTTGCATTTAAACATTTTAAAGTGGATGTTGCCATTGTTTCTCCCCACACTCCTTGAATAATCTCATGCATCTGTGGCTGACCCCACCCTGTAGAACACTGCATTCACCTCCATCACAAATTCAGCTGCTTTTTCTTCCACTTACTCTTGGAAAGCTCCTTTCATAAGTTACCTTCCCTCTCTGTCTTGGCTACACATTCCTGTGTAGGGTGGAGAGGCACCCAGTGCTAGGCTAACCTGGGCGAGTATAGGAATTGACTTAGACCCTAGGTCTGGAATTTACCTCTAAAGCCAACTCCCTCCTCTGTGGGACAGGATGGTAAGACTCCATTCCCTGTTCAGAACATGGCTGCAGCATCCATTCTTGTCTCCTGTCTCCACACCTGGTGGAATGAGAATCCCTGTGGGCAAAGGTGGGGAATCAGTCCCATGATGTGTGTAGAATCAGCTTTTGCTACTCTTGCCTATGGGCCACAGACAAGCCCACCTTCTTTGAACCCTAGATGCCAAGGCATGTATTCTAGTCTACCAAAGCTACAAAAGCTGCCAGAATGCAACACACCAGAGATGGATTGGCTTTTAATAAAAGGGGATTTATTTAGTTAAAAATGTATAGCTCTTCAGAGCAAAGGCAGCTAACTTTCAACTGAAGTGCTTTCTTATGTGAGAAGGCACAGGGTGATCTCTGCTGGCCTTCTCTCCAGGCCTCTGGGCTCCAACAACTTTCCCCAGGGTGATTTCTTTCTGCATCTCCAAAGGCCTGGGCTGAGCTGCGAGTGCTGACATAAGGTATTCTGAACTGCTTGGGCTATGCTACATTGAACTGTCTCATTTAAGCATCCAGTCAATTAAATCTAACATCACTCATTGCAGCAGTCACGCCTCATAGTCGACTGCAGATGTAATCAGCAACAGATGAGCTTTGTATGCCATTGGCTCATGTCTGCAGCAATAGAACTAGGCACCTTCACCTGGCCAAGTTGACACCTGAACCTAACTGCCACAGCATGTGACCCACTGCTCTGAGCCACAGATTGCTGCTTTGTTGCTTTGGGGATATTAATTGTACCAATCCCCAGTGAGGTCGTGAAATTTTCAGGAAGGGATTAGGGTAGCTTCTGGAATAGAATGGGAGCTCAGTGGAGGTTGATAGGTGATATCTTCATCATTGTATTTCCCTGATGTGACCCTGGCCTCCCCACCTCCATGAGGCATAATGTCCTTTGCTCCCCCATAGTGGAACCTCATCCTTTAAGCCCCAGTTCCCTTGTTCCACAGATTGACATTTGCTTCTTTATTGATCCCATGGCCAAAAGGTCTACACAATACTCAAAGGCTTCCAGTACCCAGGGCTAGGAGGTGCTGGTCTCCTGCAGTCCTACACTTTACTCCTTGTCTCGGGTTCCCATATTATTAAGTGTCTGCAGGTGATGGTGATGAACTGACACTGACTGGCAACATAGGGAGCAGGAGGTGGCCCTGCAGGTGCTCAGCAAATGAGGCCACTTGCTCCTCAGCTGGGTGTCCTCATCCTCGGCTGAGCCCCTTGGGGGGGGGGGCACTTAAAGTCTTCCAGAAAAGAACTGGTGTGCTGTATCTTGGTACCTTTGGGATTCAACACTGGCTTGATGAGAAATGCTGGGATGGAGACAGGGAATACTGGGAAGGAGAGCAGCCATGGGAATATTGACAGACTGAGGAGGTACTTTGAGGAGAAAGGCACAGCATTTGAGGCTGGGTGGAAATGTCCTGGGAGTTGCCCTAAGTGAGATTACTGTGCTGTGTGGGTGTGTATGTATGCGGGTGACTCTAGGAATGATGTTTGTTGCCCTGGGAATGATGAGGTCACAAATATAATTGATGCCATAGCAACTACACCCTGGCAGTGGTGGGACTATTGGGTTTCTGAAACCCCTGGGAGGGGCTGCCAGACAGTGACTCTCCAGCATCTGCCAATAAATCATCCACATTCCCCAGAAGGTGAAGTTTCTTCCCACCCAGTTTTCCATCCTAGGTAAGTACAGAGCACAGCCTCTGAGTGTGAGCACTAACAAGTACTGTACATTTCCTGGGCCTTTTCTCCTCCATAAGGTGGGGGATCATAATGGAGTATTTCAGCAGAGTCCCTGGGACCTTCAGTCAGGAACTAGATGGCAAAGTAGCTCCTATACCCTGGGTTGTACATTTGTGCCCTGCTGGTTAGACTAATCCAAGGTCACCTTGTCTCCTTTCATGGAAGCTTGGGAAGAGGAAGATGAAGGAAGAGCATAAATTAGCCCCATTTCCTGAGGATGGGAATGATTACAAATATTATTTGGAATTCTCCTGTTATGAAGTTTTTTTGGTCTCATCTATTCATTCATGTGTGTAAGGGCTCACATATGTTTTTACTCTAGGATATAATACAATACCACATTATTTTCATGCTCAAATTTTTCTACCACATGCTATTGTCAGCTATTTCAGATTGGTTCTGGAGTCATTTTCTCATTCTCCACCTAATCAATTTTTTAATACCTCCTTACATTCTGTCACTAAAATATGCTCAGCACTTTTTTTGTACTTTTCATGTCTCAAAATTAGCCATATTTTCCAGGGAATGCTTTTTATTAAAGAATAATATTTAGCAACCAAGATATAGGCCCAGGGTATGCTCTTTTGTTAATATCATATTTCTGCCTCTAGGCCATCATAGTAAATAGAGCTAGGTTACATATGCTGTATATACACATACATATTTATATACATATTGAGTATTTATCTATCTGTGTGTATGAATATATGCATATATAAATATTTTCTCTGAATAAACCTATAGTACACACTCACATATATACCTATAAATATATATAAAATAACAAAATGTTCATATCAATGTCTCTGAGTAAACCCAGTGTCACAGTTATTTTAGCCCTTTGTCCTTGACATTTGCAAGAGATTTTTCTGTCTTTTAGAAGTATATCTCCCATTATCTACAGCTTATTTGTTCAACACTAGTCTCCATGCAAGTAGACTAAAAACTGATAACCTCTATTCCTTTCAGAAAAATTAACCCAAGTATAATCCTTGTGTACCATCTTCTGCCTTACATTTTCACAACTTCCAAAGTCACCTAGGATGGCCCCTATTTTCTTCACCCCCCTACTGTTATGTCATGGTTTGCATTTGCAATACAGGTTTATTTGCTTGCTATAGTATGCAGGGTATACTGAAGGCCCCTTTCATCCTTCTTTAATCCAGTATTACTCTGATATAACACCAGACAAAGACCATATATAATAAAAAAGTGAAAAAAATATTATAAACCAATATATCCCATCAATATAGATACAAAAATTATTTACAAAATATTAGCAAGCAAATTTCACCAGTGTATAAAAAGAACTATGCACCATGAAAAGTGGAGTTTATTCTAAGAATCTAAGGCTCATTTACTATTCCAAAAAAATCAGTCAATATAATCTAAGATAGTAACAGGATAAATGAAGAAAAACCATATGATCTTATCATTCGCACAGAAAAACATTTGACAAAATTCAGCACCTTCCATGATAAAACTGTCAGAAAAGGGGGATTTCCTAACCTTGATAAAGAACATTGTAAACCTTAAACTAATATCAAATTTAATGTCAAATATTGAATGCTTTCCTTCTAAGATTGGATATAAGGTAAAAATGTCAGTCCTCACCACTGATATCTACATTAGAAATTCTAGAAAGCACAATTTTAGGCAAAAGAAAATTGAACATGCATATTAGAGAGGAAGAAAGGAAACTATCATTTTGCAGATAACATGATGGTTTATGTAGAAAATTCCAAGAAATCTACACTAAAAACAATTAAGTAATAAGTAGGTTCATCAGGTTGTGCAATAAAAGAAAAATATCGAAAAAAGTGCTTTTCTCTATATTAGCAACAAATATGTGTGAACAAATTAAAATACAATAGCATTTCTAATCCTGCTAAAATACAAATAAATATTTAGAAGTAAATCTAGCAAAATTTGTACAAAATTTGTAGGCTGAAAACCACAAAATGCTCTTGAAGAAATCAAAGTATATCTATGTCTGGTGGTCATGATTTGGAAGACTCACATGGAAAAGATGATAATTCTTCCTAAAGTGATATAGAGTCATAACACTATTCCTATTAAAATCCCAGCATGAGTTTCTGTAAACATAGACTCTTTTTTCTAAAATTTATATCACTGTAAAAAGAACTGCAAGAACTAAAATAATTTTGACAAAGAAGAAAAAGATGGGAGGAAATACATTACCTCACTTCAAGATTTACTAAAAAGCTATAGAACCAAGACTGTGTTTTGTTGGCAAAGAGACACATAGATTAAAGGAACAAAATAGAAAGAATAGAAAGTCCAAATAAACATGCATATATATAGCCAATTAATTTGTGACAAAAACACACAAAAATTGTGTTTAAATACGCAATTCAATGGGAGAAAGAGAATTTTCTCAACAAAAGGTGCTACAGCAACTGTATAGTCATAGGCCAAATAAAAAAAAATCTGAACTTAAAACTCATAGTAGCACAAAAATTGACTCAATATGAATCATGGATTTACTGTAATTCATAAACAATAAATACTTTAGAAGATAATATAGAATAAAATCTTTGGTACTGGTGTTTCATGAAATATTCTTAGACATGACACTGAAAGCATGATTCATGAAAGAAAAAAATTATGTAACTGGACTTCTTCAGAATTAAAAGATATTCTTCTATGAAAGATCCTGTTTAAGAAGATAAAATGACAAGGTACAGGTTGTCAAAGATATTTGCAATGCACATATCTGATAAGGGATTGATAGATTCTATAGTGAACCCTCAAAGCTCAACTGTAAGAACCAAACCTTGCATTTAGGTAAACAGCATAAAACGTAATGAGACATTGCAAAGAGAAGGTTATAGAGATGGTCTATTAGCACGTGAAAAGATGTTCAACATTGCAAGTCATCACATGATGATGAGATATCACTGCACACCTATTAGAACAGTTGCAAAAAAAGTGTTAATTCCAATATCATGGATATGAAGCACCATAATTTTCACACAATACTGGTGGGAATGTTAATTACTATGAACACTGTAAAATAGAATGACATTCTTTAAAACACTAAAAATACACTTAACATATGATAAAACATTTATCTGAGAAAGGAAGATTCTGTACAAACAAATATCTGTATTACATGATTATTTTGAGAAAATTTATTTGTAATAGAGAAGAGTTAGATACTCCAAAGATGCTAATATTCTTAGACTGATCAATGCCTAAACAAACGGTGATATGTTCATATGATGGAATAATATTCACTATCTCTTACAAACAGAGATGCAAAAATCCTCTGCAAAATATGAGCAAACCAAATACAAAAGCACCTTAAAAGATTACAAACCACAATCAAGTGGAGCTGATCCTAGGAATGAAAGGGTGATTCTAGATAATAAAATCAATTAATGTAACATACCACATTAATAGAAGAAAGGGGGAAAAACATGATCATTTCAAATGATGCAATAAAAGGAAGTGACAAAAGTCAGCACCACTTATGGAATAAAACTTTCAGAAGCATCATAAAGAACAATACAAACCCCCTGAGGTTACATCATATCAATGGTGAAAGATTGAAAGCTCTTGACAGAGAATCAGAAACAATGCAAGGATGCCAACTTCCACCACTACTGTTCAATATTTTACTGGAAGTTCTAGCTGGAGCAATCAGACAAGAAAAGGTAATAAAAGGCATCCATATTGGAAATGAAATAAAACTATCACTATTCAGAGATGATACGATCCTATATGTAGAAAATCCCAAAGAATCCACAAGAAAGTTGCTAGAACTAGTAAATAAATTCAAAAAATTTTTAGGATACAAGATAAGCAGACAGAAGTCAGTTGCATTTCTATAAACCTGTAACAAAAAATCAAGAAATCAATTCCATTAATGGAATCAAATACTTAGGAATTTAATCATAGTGCTGGATTGAATCTGATATGTACCCCAGAAAATGCCATGCTTTTTTAACCCAGTTTGTAAGTGTAAATTTATTGTGGGTGGAATCTTTTGATTAGATTATTTCCATGGAGATGTGACACTGCCTATTCAATGTGTATCTTATTTAGTCTTATGGAGTCCTTAAAAGAGCTCACAGAGGTAAAGAGAGCTCAGAGCCAATACAGAGAACAGAGAGTTGAAAACAGACACAGTTGTTTGGAAATGCTAAGCTAAGAGATGAAATTGAGAGCGCTCTGGAGAAGCTAAGTGAGAACCCACAGATACTAGACAGACAGAAAGCCACTGGAATCAGAAGCTGAAAGCAATAGAACCAAGAACAAGGAGCAGTGGAGGCCAGCTATGTACCTTCCCATGTGACTGAGAAAACCCAGATATCATTCACCTTTCTTCAGATTCAAGGTATCTTTCTCTGGAAGGCTTAGTTTAGGCATTTTAATAGTCTTAGAACTTAATAACCCCCCTTTATAAAAGCCAATCCATTTCTGGTATATTGCATTTTGGCAGCTTTAGCAAACCAAAACAGAGGGAGATGACTTGGACACTAAAAATTATCTAACATTGCTGAAAGATATTAAAGAAGTTGCAAATAAATGTAAAATGATCCTGTTAATGGATTGGAAGTCTTAAATTTAAGATGTCAGCATGGCCTAAAACAATCTACAAATTCAATGCAATCTCTACCAAATTCAGAAGTCTTTTTTTTGCAGAAATGGAAAAGGTGACCCTCAAACTCATTTGGAATTGCAAGCAGCTTTGAAGAGCCAAAACAACCTTGCAAAAGAACAAATTTGGAGGACACACAATTCCTAATTTCAAAATTACTACAAAATGCAGTAATTAAAAGAACATAACACTGGTGTAAAGATAGACATTTACTCCAAAGAATAGAATTGAGAGTCCAGAGATAAATTAACACATCTATGGTCATTCACTCAAAGTAGAAAGAATATCTCTTCAACAAACGGCACTGAGCCAACTGGAAATCCTCATGCTAAAGAAGGAACGTGGACTCCTACCTCTCACCATATACAAATATTTATTGAAAATAGATCTAAATATAAGATCTAATAATATAAAACTTTTATAAGAAAACCTAGGAAAATATCCTCAGGACCTAAAAGAGGCAATGGAATTTAGCTTTTACAGCAAAATGAGCAGCAACAAAAGAGAAAAGTAGATAAAATGGATTTCATTAAAATTAAAAGCTTGTGGGGATCAAGGGACATTATCAATAAAGTGAAAAGACAACCTACAGAATGGAGAAAATATTTGGAATCCATATACCTAATAAGAGTTTAATACCTAATAAGAGTTTAATATCCAGTTTATACCAAGGACTTCAACAACTCTACAACAGAGAGACAAAAACCCAATATAAAACTGTGTCAAAGATTTAAATAGACATTTCTCCAAAAAAGATATTCAAAAAGCCAATGCTGTGATGCTCAAACACATTAGCTATTAGAGAAAGGCAAATTAAAACAATGAGGGAAATATGAATCTAAACCAAAATGAGAAAGCACTTCTCTCCCATTAGGATAGCTATTATTTTAAAAACTGAAGAAAACAAGGATTGGCAAGGATGCCTAGAAATAGGAAGTCTTGCGTATTGCTGGTGGGAATGTAAAATGCAGTTATTTTGGAAATTACGTGATAGTTCCCCCTAAAATTAATTAAAGAATTTCTACATGACTCAGCAATCACACCCAAGTACATACCCAGAATAATTGGAAGCAGGTTTTCACTTCATTATTTACAACAGTGAAAAGAATAAACCAAACCACATGTTCATCAGTGGATGAATAGATAAAACAAATGTGGTATATTCATAAAATAGAATATTAGGCAAATATTGTATGTTCCATTGTTGTGAAGTAATTATTATACTTCATAGATTTAGAATTTAGAGCACAGTTTACCAGGGGATAGACTGGAATTATAGAATGGGGAGTTGATGCTTAACTTGTGCAGATTTTCTATATAGGCTGATGGTAAAGGTTTGGAAATGGATTGTGGTGATGACAGCAAATTATTGTGAATGTAATCAACAGTGCTGAATTGTATAGGTGAATGTGGTTAAAACAGGAAATTTTAGGATATATATAATATAGAATAAAATTTAAAAAATTAATTAAAACGCAGGACTGTACAACACATTTAAATGTATTGTAGATAATGGACTGTAGTTAATAGTGCAGGTATAAAAATGTTCTTTCATGTATTATAACAAATGTACCTACTAATAAAAAAGTGGTAACAATAGGGTGGTACATAGAGAAAATAAACCTAATGTAAACAGTAGGAGATAGGTAGAACTATTTTAATATTCTTTCATCAATTGTAACAAAAGTAACTATTGTTTTTTTAAATACCATTTATTTAAGTAAGTGCTATCATCAATTGTAACAAATGCTCCGCACCAATGCAAGGTGTTGGTGGTGGGGTGATGTACAGGAATCCTGTATTTTATGTATGAATGTTTTCCAAGTTCACAACTTCTCTAATAGCAAAAAAAAAAAAAGTTGTTGATCCAACATGGAAGATAGGATTAAAGTATTTGAAGAGACAGCAAACTTCATCATATAAAATTATTTCTACTACTGTGTTTTCTTCTTCACAGTATATCTGTAACCTCAGGACTAGTTTCCAGTTATCCATGGTCACAATAGTGCAGATAAGCTACTGAAAAATTCAGTGTATTAGAACCACAATTGTTGAATGTCCTCAGGTGTTTGAGGGTCAGGTTTGGCTCTGTTGGACAGTTATGCTCTAGTCTGAGCTCACTTGCCTGTCATGGATAATTCAGAGACTCAGTCTGTTCCATGTCTCTCATCCTGCAGTAGCATAGTCTGAGAACATCTGCCTCTCAATGGCAGAAGTGCCACAGGTAAACCCAAAATTAGGTCCCAGTGTCAGAGGGGGATGGAAGTCACAGCTGAGTCACATGTGGAAGGGTATGCATGCAGGGATGGTGAAGAATTCTGTCATTTTGCAATTGGTCATAGGTAGATATGTCTTCTCACGTCAGTAAGGTGTAAACCTTGAGAGGAGACTATTCTACAATAGCAGATTACTGCCCTCTTACTGTGGAGCAAGTTAAAACTCACTTTCAACCTTCTCGACCAAAAGGGGGAAGAGGGAAATGAGACAAAGTGTTAATGGCTGAGAGATTCCAAACAGAGTCGAGAGGTTGTCCTGGAGGTTACTCTTATGCATCAAGTAGATATCATCTTGTTATTCAAGGTGTAATGGAGAGGCTGGAGGGAACTGCCTGAAAATGTAGAGAGAGCTGTGTTCCAGTAGCCATGTTTCTTGAGGATGATTGAATAATGATACAGCTGTCACAATGTGACTGTGTGATTGCAAAAACCTTGTGTCTGATGCTCCTTTTATCTACCTTGTCAACAAAGGGGTAGAACATATGGAATAAAAATAAATAATAGGGGGAACAAATGCTAAAATAAATTTAGTTTGAAATGCTAGTGATCAATGAAAGCAAGGGGTAAGGGGTAGGGTAGATATAATCTTTTTTTTTCTTTCCTGTGTTCGTTTTCTTTTTCTATTGTCTTTTTATTTCTTTTTCTGAATTAATGCAAATGTTCTAAGAAATGATGAATATGCAACTAAGTGATGATATTGTGAATTACTGATTATGTATGTTGTTTTATTTTGTTTCTTATTTTTTAATTAAGAAATAAATTTTTAAAAAAACTACCAAAAAAAACTCATTTTCATGCCATCTATTCTTTCATTCAGCAAACATTTCTTTGGGGCCTTCATTGTGAAGACACTGTGAAGGTGCTGTGGAAAATTCAAGAGTGAACATGTCAGGTCCCAGAGCTTGAGTTCTAAATCCTACAGACAGAGGTTTCTGTAAGCAATTTTATTGTGAGGCAGAGTGGAGACCACAATTTTCTTACCTGTCTCTGAGACAATAGAAATTTGGGAGACTGCTTTCACTCTTCACTATCATTTCTCTTAAATATTTAGAAGTTGGATGGCTGAGCATGTGATAAGAGCCTGTTGGAATTTATAAAATGCAGCCAAACTGCTTCCCAAAGTAGCTGCACCATTTCACACTCCTTCAGGCCAGCTAGAGGCATTCCAGTTGCTCCAAATGTTCAGTCTCTTTCTACTTTGAGCCTTTTATCAGATATGTACTGGTTTCACATTTGGATTTCAATTTTTAATCCATTGCTAATTAGTGATGTCATTCATATTTTTCACCTATGTACCACCCTTTCATATATCTTCTTTATTCATAAATTTTATATTCAAATGTTTTATTTATTTTTGTTATATTTTCTTCTTGTTATTGCATTATAAAAGTGCTTTATATACTCAGAATACAAGCTCTTTGATAGATACATATGCTGTGAATTTTACCTCCTACTCCTGTGGCTTGCCTATTTGCTTACAGAAATGAAACTCAGTAAATTTTAGTAGAGAGAATAGATGGACTCTTTGAGACTTGATTTCAGATTCTCATTGCCCACTAGCTTTTAGAATTTTGATTTAGGAATAACTTTGTGCCTGCTGACATTTGCAGTATCATTCTGATGCCTGAGGGAATTAAGAATGAATCTTAATCTATTAAGACTCTGAGGACTACTTTAAAATGAAATTTGGAAGAGGACTGGCTTCTGCCTATGTAGAATCTACCTTTTCCTTGCTTAAGTTAAATTAGAGGAAAGGAGTGGATTTTCATTCTGAAAGAAACTAGACATTATTGCTGGCGAGTGAGATGAAAGCAGGTGTTCTAGTTTGCTAGCTACTGGAATGCAACATTCCAGAAATGAAACGACTTTTAAAAAGGCAAATTTAACAAATTGCAAGTTTACAGTTTTTAGGCTGTGGAAATGCCCCAATTAAAGCAAGTCTATAGAAATATCCAATCTAAGGCAAGATTCTTTGTTCAAGAAGGCCAATGACATTAAGGGTTTCTCTCTCAAGTGGAAAGGCATATGGCAAACACAGTCAGGGTTTCTCTCTCATCTGAAAAGGCACATGGCTAACATGGCATCATCTGCTAGCTTCCTCTCCAGCTCCCTGGGAGGTGTTTTTCTTCATCTCCAAAAGTCACTGGCTGGTGGACTCTCTGCTTTGTGGTCCTGTGGCATTCTCTGTTGTGGCTTTCTCGTGGCTCTGTCATTCTTCTCTGATCTCTCTGAATCTCCTCCTCTCTCCAAAATGCTTCTCTTTTATAGGATTCCAATAAACTAATCAAGACCCACCTAGAATGGACGGAGACATGTCTCCACCTAATCCAGTTTAACACCCACTCTTGAGTGAGTCACATCTCCATGGAGATAATCTAATGAAAGTTTCCAACATGTGTACTGAATAGGGATTAGAAGTTTTATGGCTGTGTAATATTCCTTTATATATATATACACTACAGTTTTTTAGCCACTCATCTGCTAATAGACATTTGGGCTGTTTCCTTTTCTTAGAAATCATGAATAATGCCCCTATAAACATCAGTGTGCAAATGTCCATTTGTGTCTTTGCCATCACTTCTTCCAAATATACTTAGTAATGGAATTACTGGATCATACGGCTCTTCCATTCCAGTAAACTAATCAAGACTCACCCAAATGGGTGGAGACACATCTCTACTTAATCCAGTTTAACAACCACTCTTGATTGAGTCACATTTCCAGGGAGATGATTTAATTACAGTTTCAAACATACAGTACTGAATAGGGATTAGAAGAAACAGCTGCCCTTGCAAAATGGGATTAGGATTAAAACATGGCTTTGTTAGGGTACATACATCCTTTCAAACCAGCACCGCAGGCATGGCTACAACCAAAGAACACACCTGCCCTGCCAACTCAAGACCCTGTGATATGTGGGACTCTGCCACATTGACTCTTCTTCCTGGTATGGAGAGATCCAGAACACAGGCAGACACACTGCACCTTGTTCCATGATGAGGAGAATTTGATTCTTCAGGGAGTGTTCTCTGCTCAACCCATGACATATTCTTTACAGTATATTTGCAGTAGAACAATCATTACACTTCAATCTCAGCCCTACCAGGAATTTCCATCCTTACAACCTGAACTCAGAAAACTGGAAGGCAACAACCAGGATCCTTACTCTGCAAGTGGCATGAAGCTTCTGTCTCTTCATGGTGGCTTGGAAGGGAAAAAGAGCAAGGAGGCAGTGTGGAATTTTGAAGAGTGAGGCAAAAGGGAAGAGGCTGGGGAGAGGGACCAGAGAATGCATCAGGGGAATCTTTCAAGGGTTGAAGTTTTGGTGAGAGTTTGTGGAAGATGGTGCCAGGTGTGATAGGTCACTGAAATTATGAGGCTATCATTCAAATGTAAGTACTATAGTTCTTTGGAGGCATTATGAGCTCATAATGAGAGAAGAATGATAAAGATACAATGGCTGAGGTGTTTTGAGATGCAGCAAAGTGTTCCAGACTGTGGCTTACCTATCATATTCATGAAGTACCATGGCATGAATTAAAAGATACTTGCTGAGTGGCCTCCACCTAAACAACTCACTAGAGAAGCTATGAGAAATTATTTTAAAAAGTGAGGATATCAAACAGTACTTAATTTTCATGCTAAAGTTACACAGACATTATGTGGAAATGAAAACGTGGGGTTTTTTTTTATTTTGCTCTCTTCCTTGTGTGTATCTTATGGCCTGTGGATGGAAGAATAAAAAGAACAAATGGAACATGATGGCTATTCTGAACAAGAAGATCAGCCATGTCCATTTATTGGAATAAAAACACAGACCAAGAAATGCAACACTTTAACTTAGAAGAAAATAACTATTGCACAATCAAAACATGCCTATCTGACTCACACAAGAAACAAACCTTCATGTTGTCTATAAAAATGTTCTAGGGTGACAGTGATGATATTGGTGTGTTCCTCAGCAAGCAGATAAGACTCATCTCCAAACCTTCCAAAAAGAAGCAGTCATTGAAAAGTGCTGACTTGTCCATCACATCAGGAACAATGGTGGCTCTGCTTAATTGACGTAGATCCCAGCCAGTTAGAACCAGAATGCTGCACATAGAAGTAGGTGGTTTCCATGCCAGTTCACCAGAGTGGGGAGCATTTTACATCCATCTTTTCGATGATGATGAATCAGAAGTAGAAGAATTCACAGTATGTGATGACTAAATTCATTATGGACAAACAGTCAAACTCATGAGTTCAGCTATGGTACTCCCATGATTGATAATTAGAAAAGTTGATAAGCAGACTGCATTACTGGATGCAGATGACCCTGTGTCACAACTCCATAAAATTTATCTCCATTTTTATCATACTTTTTCTGCTGTTACATTTTAGTTTACTCAGCCCCTCTTATTCTGCTTTGTCAATATATGACTTAACTAATTAATTTGAGATATTTCTTCTTTTTTAACATAGACATTGATAGGTATACATTTCCCCTGGCACTACCTTTGCTTAATCCTGTAAATATAGGTATACTGTATCTTTATTTTTACTAATGTCTCCCTATGGATTTTCTAATTTCCCATATAATTTTTTCTTTCAAAAATTGAGAGTTGCAGATGTGCCTTTTAATTTCCAAATATTCTTAAGTGTCAAGATTTCTTCATATTATTTATTTCTAGCTCTACTCTATTGTGTCCAAAGAGGTTGCTTTGTACAATTTCAATATTTAAAAATTTATGGACTTCTCTTGTTTCCTAACAAAGGATCTCTGCTGTAGGATAACCTGAGTGCATTAGGAATAGAAGAGAACTTCCTTAATGTAATGCAAGCTATATATGAAAACCAACAGCTAACATCATGTTCAGTGATGAAAGGCTTAAAGACTTCCCTTTAAGATCAGAAACAAGTGAAGGATGCTCACTGCCAACTTTGTTATTCAATAATGTACTAGAAGTTTTAGCTAGAGAAATTAGGGTACAAGAAGGAGAATGCGTACAAATTGTAAAGGAAGAATTAAAACTATTTGCAGACAACTTGATGTTACATATAGAAAATCCAAAGATGTTCAAGAAAACCACTGAAGCTTAGAAAAATCTCTTCAAAATAGTTAGATACAAAGTCAGCATTCAAACATCAACTGTATTTCCTATATGCTGATAATAAGCAAACTGAAAGCCTTATTAGGAAATCACCTTCATTTACAATAGCATTAGAAAGAACAAAATATCATGGGATGATTTTAAGCAAGTATGCGAAAAATGTGTGTAGTGAAAACTAAAGAATACTTCCAGAAGTAATTAAAGACCTAAATAAATATCATGGGTTGGAAAGCTTAATATTATTTAGAGGTTGATATTGTCCAAAGTGATATACAAATTCAATGCAATCCCTATCAAATTACAGAAGATTATTTTGCAATAAAAGAAAAGCACATCTTCAGAATCATATAGAATCCTTAAAGACACAAAGAAGCAAAAGAAATTGCTAGAAAGAAAAAACTGTAGAACTCATATTTCCTAATTTCAAAATGTACAATAAGGTAAATATAATCAAAACAGCATGGTACTGGCACAAAGAACCACACAGACTAATCAGACAGAATTAAAATGCAGATATACGAGCAGTTGATTTTTACTAGAGAGCTATGTACATGGAATGGAAATAGAATAGTCTTCTCAGCAAATGATGTTGGACAACTGGACATCCACCTGAAAATGAATTAAATGAAAGCCCTACTTCACATCTTGTGAAAAATTTAATAAAAATGACTCAATAACCTAAGTATAAGAGCTAAATGTATAGACCACTTAGGAGATAACAGTGGCAAATATCCATGACCTGGAATTAGATAAATGGATTGTTAGATATGACACCAAAAATATAAGCAATGAAAGAAAAAACAGATTAAATCAACTTCAACAAAATTAACATTTTTGTACATGCAAAATCATTCTTAAGAAAATAAAAGAAAAAGAATGGTATAAAGTAGTTGCAAACCTTATAACAGAGGAAGGTTTAAAATCCAGAATATATCAAAATGATTTCAATGTGACAACAAAAAGAAAATCAACAGAATTGCAAAATGGGCAATAACAATGGGAAAAATGGGTCATAAGTTGGAAACAATTAAACTGTGCGCCATGAAATGAATAGGTAAACAAAATATAGTATGTACACAAAATGTAAATATTATTCAACAATAGGAATGAAGGCCTGAGGTATGCTGCAACTTGATAGAATCTAGAAAACATTATGGTCAGTCTAACAAACATGAAATTAAGGAGAAATTTTGTAGGATATCAATATATGACAAGTCTAAAATAGTAAATCCAGATACAGGAAGTTGGCTAGAGGGTGCCATGGTTTGATAGCTGAGGGGAAGAGGGTATAAACATTTCTTGGATATGGAGTGTGAATAAATAAAATTAATAAAAGCTAAAGAAAGATCACACCCCCCAAATAGAAAATAAAATTGCATAAAGTCAAATGATCATTACATCTATGAGGAAGGGGAGGGTTCTTTTTTTAATAAATGCAATTTTCTTGTGATATATTATATATTCACATATCATATAATCATCCACATTGTGCAGAGGTTCACAATATCATCATATAACTGTGCGTTTATCATTAATATACAGCAAATTTTTGAACATTTTCATTACTCCCCCCAAAGTAAAAATAAGAATAAAAGTAAAAATAAAAGTGGAAAAGAATACCCAAAACATCCCATACCCACACACCCCTATTATTTATTTATACTTTATCTTTTCTTTTCTTACTCACCTGTCCACACACTGGTTAATGAGTGTATCAGTCGTAAGGATTTCACAATCACACCTACAAAGCTCTATAGTTATTCCATCAGCTTCACAATTCAAGGTTATAGGACCACAAATAACTGTTTCAGGTATTTCATTCTAGCTACTCCAATAAAACAAAAACTGAAAGGAGTTATGTATACTGCATAGGAAAAGCCTCCAGAATGAACTCTCTTCTCTATTTGTATGTCACTGCCACTGAAACTTTATTTTGTCTCATTTCTCTTCCCACTTCTGGTGAAGAAGGCTTTCTCACCCCCTTGAGACCAGGGCCAGGCTCATCCCTGGGAGTCATATTCCACATTGCCAGGGAGATGTACACCCCTGGGAGTCATGTCTCACATAGAGTAGAGGGCAGTGTGCTCACCTGCAGAGTTGGCTTAGAGAAAGAGGCCACATCTAAGCAACACAAGAGGTTCTCTGGGAGTGACTTAGGCATAATCATAAGAGAGCTTAACTTCTCCTTTACAGGAATAAGTTTCATAAGGGCAAGCCCCAAGATCGAGGACCTGGCCCATCAAATTGTCTGTCCCCAGTGATTGCAAGAATATCAGGTCTTCCCAGGTGTGGAAGGTGACTTTTTCCACAGTTCTTCAAGGGGACTTTGCAAATACTTCGTTAATTTTTTGCCCAGATTACTCTGGGATATATCAGGGTATCTCTCCAACTTGTAGAAGGAAATAAGATCTCATCTCTATTTAAGGTTCCATGTAATTATGGTGTTCAAATAAGCTATCTATATATTAGATTAGATAATGTGCTACCAAAAAAGGTAAATTTTGCACCAAAAAAAAAATTCTCTTCCTTTGGCCTCACAGAGAAGTTGTAGTTTTAAAATACTGTCAATATCATACTTTACCCTTCAGTCTGCTTTACCATAATTCTATCCAGATCAGCTTCATCTCCATGTCCAGTTGAAATATGATCACTTTTCCATTGCTCTTAGCAGCTGCTGTATGGGGTAAAGCTGACTTTCATAGCTGCAGAATTCTAGCTCTGAGTCTCAGGTGTCACACAAATGCCCAAAGTTTCAGGGAATAATATACAAAGAGCTTAGCATCTCAGAATTTAGTAATAAAAGTTACAACTCCAGAAGAGATGTGACTGCTGTAAAAGCTTATAATCTAGGAACCTTTACAATACCCTTCACCTGACAACCTATGTCTTGAATATAATTCTCAGTTTGCACATTATAGTTAGTCCGTATTAGTGAGGCATAATAATATTTGTCCTTTCTTTCTGACATATTTTATTTAACATACTGTCCTCAAAATTAATTCACCTAGTTGCATGCCTCACAACTTCATTCCTTCTTGCAAATGCTCAATAATCCATTGTGTGTACACCCCACAGTTCCCCAGTTCATTCTTCGGTTGATGAACCATTAAGTCACCTCCATACATTGCACTGAGAACACTTCTGCAATAGACAACAGTGTGCAAATGTCTATTCATGTCCACACTCTCAGTTTCCCCAAGTATATACCTAACTACAAGGTTGCAGGACATATGTAAACCTTTGTCCCAAGCCTTCACGCCATCCCAATGTCCTCCAAGGGAGATGCACCTCTCTACTTCCCTACCAACAGTGAATAAGAACGTATTTCTCTCATATTTACTCCAACAATTGAATCTCCCTCTTTATTTTTAAATAGTTTTATTGACACATCATACAATCTAATTGCAGTAAATTGCCAATTGTTCCTGGAATAATCACATAGCCATGTCTTCACCACCACAATCTAAATAAGGACATTTCCATTTCTCCCATAAAGAATCACACACCCCACCCCATATCTCTGGCTTATTTAGCTTTGGTATATTTCCTTTATTACATTCAATTGAAGCATATTACAATGTTCTGTTAATTATAGACCTTAGCATGCATTGATTATAGTTGTATACCATCTCATTTTCAACTCCTTGCAATGCTGACATTGATTTTTTTCCCTCATTCAAAAACATTCTTATATTTTTACATTTAATCACCATCATCATTCACTCTAGGCATCACTAAGTTATACCACCCCTGCCTTTTTTCTGCATATTTTCTTCTGTGTCATGCATGCCCCCTAGCCTCCTCCCTCAGCCATACTCACACTCAGTTTCATTCAGTGTACCTACAATATTGTGCTACATATCACATGTTGCTATCCATTTCTGGATCTTTACAATCAGTCCCAGTGAACATTCTGCATTCCTTCAGCATCAAATGTCCAATACTATTGTCTTCCTATTCTATCTTCTGATAACATGTGTTCTCAACTTTAGTTTTTGAAGTTCCCTTATTCATGTACGTTCATATCGGTGAGACCATATAGTATCTGATCTTTAGTTTCTGACTAATTCCTCACAGCGTAATGTCCTCAAGGTCCATCCACATTTTTACATGCTTCATGACTTTTTCTGTCTTATGGCTGTGTAATATTCCTTTATCTATCTATCTGTCTATCTATCTATCTATCTATCTATCTATCTATCTATCTATCTATCTATCTATCTATCTATCTATCTATCTATCCATCCATCCATCCATCCATCCATCCATCCATCCATCCATCCATCCATCCATCCATCCATCCATCTATCTATCTATCTATCTATCTATCTATCTATCCATGTATGTATACACACCACAGTTTGTTTAACCACTCATCTGTTCATAGACATTTGGGCTGTTTCCTTTTCTTGGAAATCATGAATAATGCTCCTATAAACATCAGTGTGCAAATGTCCATCTGTGCTTTTGCCATCACATCTTCTAAATATAAACCTAGTCATGGAATTGGTGGATCATATGGCTCTTCTATACTTAGTTTCCTGAGGAACCATCAGCTGCCTTCCAGAGTGGTTGCAGCATTCTATATTCCTACCACAGTGAATGTGAGTCTTGTTCTCCACATTTTCTGTGGCACATGTCATTTTCTGTTTTTAATTTTTTTTATAATGCCATTCACATAGGTGTGAGATGATATCTTATTGTGCCTTTGACTTGCAATTCCCTGATTGGAAGTGAAGTTGAGCATCTTTTCATATGTTTTTGCCCCATTTTTATTTCCTCTTTAGAAAAGTGTCTGTGCATGACTTTTGTGCATTTTTTAATTGGGTTGCTTACCGTTTTGGGTTCAGTTGAAGGATCTCTTCATATATTATACATATTAAACCCTTAACTTATAGGTGGTTTACAAATATTGTCTCCCATTGTGTAGGCTGCCATATTACTTTGCTGACAAAGTTCTTAGATGCACAAGTGTTTGGTTTTGAAGAGATCCCCTTTATCTAGTTCTTCTTTCATTGCTCATGCTTTGGTTGTAAGGTCTAGGAAACCACTGCTTATCACAAGGTCATTAAGATATTTTCCTACAGTTTCTTCTAAACATTTTATGTTCTTAGCTCTGATGTTTAGGTCTTTGATCCACTTTGAGTTAATTTTTGAATAAGGTGTGAGATATGGGTCCACTTTCATTCTTTTAAATATGGATGTCTAGTTCTCTAAGCACCATTTGTTGAAGAGGCTGCTTTGTTGCAGTTGAGTTCATTTGACCCCTTTATCAAAGATCAATTGGCTATAGATATGAGGCTCCAACTCTAAACATTCAATTGAATTCCACCTGTCATTATACCAATATTTATGACATTACCATGCTTTTCTGACCACCGTAGATTTGTAACACAGTTTAAAGTAAGGTAGTGCAAGACCTCCCACTTCATTTCTCTTTCTCAAGATATTTTTAACTAAATGTGGCAGACTACTCTTTCAAATGAATCGAATTATTGGTTTTTCTATTTTTGTGAAGTAAGTTCATATTTTATTGGTATTTCATTGAATCTATAAATCAATTTAGGCAGAATTGACATCTTACCTATATTTAGTCTTCCAATCAATGATCACCCTGTGTCCTTCCATTTATTTAGGTCATCTTTTAGCAAAATTTGTAGTTTTCTGTGCATAGGTGTTTTATGTGCTTGGTTAATTTTATTCCTAAATATTTTATTTTTTGTTTGATATTTTAAATAAAAAATTTTTTCTTGGCTTCCTCAGATTTCTCATTGCTGGTGTATACAATTGCAACTGAGTTTTGCATGCTGACTTTTTTCCTGCCACTGTGCTGTACTTGTTTATTAACTCTAGTTGCTTTAATTATTGATTTTTTTTCAGGATTTTCTACATACAGGATAAATCATCCGCTAACAGTGAAAGTTTTACTCTTTCCTTTCCAATTTGGATGCCTTTTATTTATTTATTTTTTGGTCATCTAATTGCTCTAGGCAGAACATCCAGTACAATGTTGAATAACAATCATGACAATGGGCATCCTTGTCTTGTTCCTGATCTTAGAGGATAGGCTATCAGTCTTTTCCCATTGAGGATGAAGTTAGCTGTTGTTTTTTCATATATTCCTTTATCATGTTTTTCTATTCTTATCTTTTGAAATGCTTTCAGCAAGAGAGGATTAATTTTGTCAAATGCCTTTTCTGTATCAATCATGATGATCGTATGCTTTTTGTTTTTAATTTATTTGTATATTGTATTACACTGATTGACTTTCTTATGTTGAACCACCTTTGGCAATATGGTACAACCCTTTTAATGTGCTGCTGGATTTGATTTGCAAGCATTTTGTTGAGGATTTTTTCAACTATATTAATAAAATAGATTGGTCTGTAATTTTCTTTTCTAATAGTATTTTTGCCTAGCATTGATATTAGGGTTGGCTTCATAAAATGAGTTAGGTAGCTTCCCCTCATCTTCACTTTTCTTGATGAGTTTGAACAGGATTGGTACTAATTTTTACTTGAGGGTTGAGTTGAATTCACATGTGGTCCTGAGATGTTCTTTTAAGAATTTTTTGATGATTGTCAATCACTTTACATGTGATTGGTTTGTTGAGATCTTCTGTTTCTTATCAAGTCAATGTTAGTTGTTCATTCTCTCCTAAAATTTTCTCAATTTCATCAAAGTTGTCTATTTTGTCAGCATATATTTGTTCATAGTACCCTCTCATTATCTGCTGTATTTCTTCAGGTGAGTGATTATGTCCTCCCTCCCATCTCTGATCTTATTTGAATCCTCTCTTTTTAGTTTCTTTGCCAGCCTAGCAAAGGGTCTAGCTATTTTATTGACTTTCTTAGAGAAGTAACTTATGGTTTTATTGATTCTCTCTATTGTTTTAAAGTTCTCAATTTCATTTAGTTCTGTTCTTATTTTTTTTTTATTTCTTTCCTTCTGTGTGCTTTGGGGTTAACTTCTGTTCTTTCTCTAGTTTATCCAGATGAGCAATTAATTCCTCAACTTTTGCTCTTTCTGCTTTTTTAATACAGGCATTGAGGACAATTAATTTCCCTCTCAGCACTGCCTTTGCTGCATCCTATAAGTTTTGTTGATTTCCTCAATTGTTTTCATGTTCTCAATTTTATTTATTTCTACTCCAATCTTCATTACTTTTTTCCTTTTGTTTGCTTTGGGGTTAATTTGTTGTTCTTTTTCTAATTCTTCCAAGTGAACAGTTAATTCCCCAATTTTTGCTCTTCTTTTTTTCTTTTTTATTGTATAATATAACATATACACAAAGAAAAGAAATTAAAAAGCAATAGTTTTCAAAGCACTCTTCAACAAGTAGTTACAGTACAGATCCCAGAGTTTGTCATGGGCTGCCATATGATCCTCTCAGATTTTTCCTTCTAGCTGCTCCAAAATATAGGAGGCTAGAAGACATAATTTTTTTATCATCACAATTGACTTTTTTTTTCTTTTTTGTGAAAAATAACATGTACAAAAAAGCAGTGCATTTCAAAACACAGCACCACAATTAGTTGTAGAACAGATTTCAGAGTTTGACATGGGTTAAATTCCACAATTTTAGGTTTTTACTCTTAGTTGCTCTAAGATACTGGAGACTAAAAGAGATAGCAAATTAATGATTCAGCAATAATATTCATTTGTTAAAGCCTATCTTCTCTGTATAACTCCACCACCATCTTTGATCTTTCTATCCCTCTCTTTAAGGGTGTCTGAGCTATGGCCATTCTAAATTTTTCACATTGGAAGGGTCTGTCACTAATATGGAGTAGGGAAATGGGACTATCTGATGTTTTGGAGAGACTGGAGCCTCTAGGTTTCAGGACTTATCTGGTCCAGGGACCCATCTGGAGGTTGGAGGTATCTGGAAAGTTACTCTAGTACATGGAACAATTGTGGAATCTTATATATTGTCCTAGGTATTCTTTAGGATTGGCTGGAATGGTCCTGGTTGGGGTTTGGCAGGTTATGATAGGTAGCAATGTCTAACTGAAGCTTGCATAAGAGCAACCTCCAGAGTAGCCTCTCAACTCTATTTGAACTCTCTCTGCCACTGATACTTTATTAGTTACCCTTCCTTCCCCCCTTTTGGTCAGGATGTAATTGTTCATCCCACGGTGCCAGGCCTAGACTCATCCTTGGGAGTCATCTCCCACACCACCAGGAAGATTTTCACCTCTGGATGTCATGTCCCATGTATGGGGGAAGGCAATGATTTCACTTTCAGAGTTCAGCTTAGAGAGAGTGAGGCCACATCTGAGCAACAAAAGAGGTCGTCCAGTTGTAACTCTTAGGCATATGTATAGGTAGGCTAAGCTTCTCCACTACCTACATAAGCTTCACAAGAGTAAACCTCAAGATCAAGGTCATGGCCTATTGATTTGGGTGTCCCTAAAGTTTGACACAGTATCAGGGGATTCCCTGATCATAAAGTTTAATAGTGTCATATTTTTTCTCCCATCTCTCAGGGGACTTTGCCAGCACTTTTTGATTATCTGTTTAATTACATTCTAGGATATATCCAGGCATTACATTAAGCTATATAGGATTAAAGGGCCTCTTGCTTATTCTGGGAGTGTGAGGTAAGGGCCTTCTTTCATTCTTTTGTCTATTGATAGCAATTCTCTCATGCCCATTTATTGAAAAGACTATTGTGTCCCAGTTAGTGGATTTGGGGACCTTGTCTAAAATCAGTTGACCATAGATTTGGCAGTCTATTTCTGCACTCTTGATTTGATTCCATTGATCAATGCTTCTATCTTTATGGCAATACCATGCTGTTTTGACCACTGCATATTTATAATAAGTTTAAAGTCAAGGAGTGTTAATCCTCCCACTTCATTCTTCTTATTTTTAAAGATACTTTTAGCTTTCTGGGGTTTCTTTCCCTTACAGATGAATTTTGTGACTAGCTTTTCCAAATTCTGAAAGTAGGTTGTTGGAATTTTGATTCTTAGTGTGTTGAATATGTAGATCAATTGGGTAGGATTGACATCTTAATTATATTTAACCTTCCTATCCATGAGCAGAGAATATCTTTCTACCTGTTTAAGTCTTCTTTGATTTCTCTTAGCAATTTTATGTAGTTTTCTGTGTAAAGTCTTTTACTTTTCTAGTTAAGTCCATTCCTAGGTACTTTATTCTTTTAGTTGTTATTTTGAATGGAATTTTTTTCCTTAACTGTCTCCTCAGTTTGGTCATGGCCTTTGTATAATAATGTTACTGATTTTTGCACATTAATATTATATCATGCCACCTGTCTGAATTTATTAGCACAAATAACTTTGTTGTAGATTTCTCAGGATTTTCCAAGTATAGTATCATGTTGTCTGCAAATAATGAAAGTTTTACTTCTTCCTTTCCAATTCGAATGCCTTTTATTTCTTTGTCCTGCCTGATTGTTCTAGCTAGAACTTCTAGTACAACATTGAATAATAGTGGTGACAGAGAGCATCCTGGTCTCTTTCTCAATCTCAGGGGGAAAGCTTTCAGTCTCACTCCATTGAGTACAATAGTGCCTATTGTTTTTTTTTTCATATATGCCCTTTATTATATTGAGGAAGTTATACCTTTGATTCCTATCTTTTGAAATGTTTTTATCAGAAAAGGATGTTAAATTTTGTTATTCCCTTTTTCAGCATCAATCAAGATGATCATGTGATTTTTCTCTTTCAACTTGTTAATGTGTTGTATTACATTAATTGATTTTCTTGTGTTGAACCATCCTTGCATTCCTGGTATAAATTGCTCTTGGTCATGGTGTATAATTCTTTAATGTGTTGTTGGACTCGATTTTCTAATATTTTATTGAGAAATTTTGTGACTCTGTCCATTAAAGAGATTGTCCCATAGTTTTCCTTTCTTATAAAATCTTTTCCTGGTTTTGGTATTAAAATGATATTCACTTTATAAAATGAGTTAGGTAATGTTCCTTTTTTCCTCAAAATTTTTGGAAAAGTTTGAACAGGATTGGTGCTAGTTCTTTTTGGAATGTTTGATGAAATTCCCCTGTGAAGCCATCTGCCCCTGGGTTTTTCTTTATAGGAAGACTTTTGATGACTGATTGAATCCCTTTACTTGTGATTGGTTTGTTGAGGTCTTCTATTTCTTCCTGAGTCAGTGTAGCTGATTTGTGTGTTTCCAGGAATTTGTCCATTTCATCTGTGTTGTCTAGTTTTGTTTGTACATAGTTGTTCATAGTATCATCTTTATGATTTCTTCTATTTCTTCAGGGTCTGTGGTAATGCACCCTTTCTTATTTCTGATTTTGTTTATCTGCATCTTCTCTCTTATTTTCTCTGTCAGTCTTGCCAGTGGCCCATCAATTTCATTGATTTTTCCAAAGACCCAACTTTTGGTTTCATTGATTCTTTCTATTGCTCTTTTGTTCTCCCATTCATTTAACTCTGCTTTATTCTTTATTTCTCTTCTTCTCTTTGCTTTGGGGTTAGTTTGCTGTTCACTCTCAAGTTCCTTCAGGTGAACAGTTAAGTCCTTGATTTTTGCTCTCTCTTGTTTTTTTCTTTTGAGCATGGGCAGGCACTAGGAATTGAAGTTGGGTTTCCAGCATGGCAGGAGAGAATTCTGCCACTGAGCCACCATCGCACCATCCTCTTTCTTGTTTTGTTTTTTTTTAACGTAGGCATTTAGGGCAATAAATTTCCCTCTCAGCACAGCCTTTGCAGCATCCTATAAGTTCTGATATATTGTATTCTTATTTTCATTCATTTTCAGATGGCTACTTATTTCTCTAGCAATTCTTCTTTGCCCACTGGTTGTTTAAGTGTGTTTATTTAATCTCCATATGTTTGTGGATGTTCTCATTCTTTGGTGGTTATTGAGATCCAGGTTCATTCTGTTGTGATCAGACAAAGTGCTTTGAATAATTTCAACATTTTAAAATTTATAAAGACCTTTTTTTGTGCCCCAGCATATGATCTATCCTGAAAAATGTTCCATGAGCACTAGAGAAGAATGTATGTCCTTGTGTTTTGGGATGTAATGATGTATAAATGGTTATTAGGTCTAATTCATTTATCAAGTTGTTTAACTTCTCTATTTCCTTGTTGATTTTCTGTCTTGTTGTTCTAGCTATAGAGGAGAGTGGTATATTGAAGTCTCCTACAATTACTGTTGAAATATCTATCTCTCCCTTCAATTTTGCCAATATCTGTCTCATGTACTTTTGAGCTCCTTTTTTGGGAGCATAAACATTTACGTTTTTTATTTCTTCTTGGCAAATTGTTCCTTTAATTAATATATAGTGTCCTTCTTTGTCTCTTATGATGTCCTTACATTTAAAGTCTATTTTGTCTGATATTAGTATAGCTACTCCTGCTTTCTTTTGGTTGCAACTTGCATGGAACATCTTTTTCCATCCTCTCTCTTTCAGTCTACTTGTCTACGTTAGTCCCTTATAAGCCGCATATAGCTCTATTATATTTCTTAATCCATTCTGCCAATCTGTATCTTTTAATTGGTAAGTTTTGTCCATTAACATTCAAAGTTATTAGTGAAAAGACTTTCTTGAATTCACTACCTTATGTTTGGATAATGTTTGTCATATCTATATAGTCTTTTCCCCCTTTCTCTTTTCATCTTTTAAGTTACCCTTACTGGTACTCATCAATTCTGTGCTCTCCTCCAGAGTTCCTTGTCCTTTTTTTTTCCAACTAGCAGAACTTCCTTTAGTATTTCTTGTATGTCTGGTTTCTTGTTGACAATTTTTTTCAGGATTTGTCTGTCTGTGAAAATTTTAATCTCCCCCTCAGTTTTGAAGGACAATTTGACTTGGTATAGAATTCTTTGCTGCTGGAAGTCTTTCTCTTTCAGGATCTTAAATATATCATACCACTTTCTTCTCACCTTCATGATGCCAATTGAGTAGTCTGAGCTCAGTCTATGTGATTATCCTTGTATGTAGTAGATTGTTTTTCTCTTGCCACTTTCAGAATTTTCTGTTTCTCTTCAACATTTTACAGACTGATTAGTATGTGTCTTTGGGAAGGTCTATTTATATTTATTCTGTTTGGAGTTCATTGGGCTTCTTTGGCTTGTATAGTTATGTCTTTTGTAAGGGTTGGGAAGTTTTCCCCCATTATATCTTCAACTAATCTTCTTAGCCCTTTACTTCCTTCTTCTCCTTCTAGGATACCAATGATTCTTAAATTTGCATGCTTTGTTTTGTCTATCTATTCCCTGAGATCCAATTCAAAATTTTCCATCTTTTTTGTGATTTGCTGTTTTGAGTGTTTGAAAACAGTTGTCCCCCCCACCCAGTTCCATTATTCTTTCTTCTACCTCTTCAAATCTACATTTTCAAATATATATATATATTTAATATATATTTATATATATAATATATATATTATATTCCATTGGTTTTCTCTTGAGTTATTGATAATATCCTTGGATGGAGAATATTTTTTAAAAAAATGATAATGCCCCGTTACCTCTTGTTTCCTTGTTTGCTTGTCTTTCCATGTAAAAGACTAAGAATCCACTGCTTAATAGAAGATATTGAATGTATTTCTTTCTGTTTTCTTCTATGAGTTCATCAGTTTTTCATCTTAGGGTGTTGATACTTTTTGAGTTAGTTTTTATAGATGGTGTGAAGTAGGAGTTCATTTGCACTCTTTTGTATGTCATTTTCCATTATTATCAGCATGATTTGTTGAAGAGACCAATTTTTCCCCAATAAGTGGTCATGATACCTTGTGAAAAATAAATTGACCATAGATGAGTTAATTACTGCACTCTGTCTTCCACTGGTTTATTTATCTATCACTGTGCCAGCACCACACTTTAAAATTACTATGGCTTTTCACATATCATTCTCTTTGGGGCTGGCCTGAAGTTGTTCTTGCAAGGATTGCAAACATGCTAATTCCTTACAACTAACAATGACAGCTATGGAAGGGAACATTATCATGGATTTGTGTTATACTGAAATTCATAACTTATTGTGATAGTATTATAATATTTTTAAAAAGGTATAAATATAATAATGTTGAGAAGAGGCTGGGGTATCAGATATTTTATACTAATATCTTCATTAAAAATAGATTATAATAAATAGTCACTATTTATAATAAGTCATCACTTATTTGGGGGAAGGCCAAAAAATAGATTGTAATAAATAGTCACTATAATAAGTCATCACTTATTTGGGGGAAGGCCAAAAAAAAAGAAAGGAAATATAAGGCAGTATGGGAAATGGTTTTGAACAATTGTCACTATCCACTGAGTACTCACAAGTAGGAAATCAATAAAATGGTGTTTTACGTCTGCCCTCTGGATCACATTAATGTAAGAGTGGATTTCCAAAATGCTTTCATCACTCCTGCGGTATTCAGTAGGCTGTAATGAAGCCATTAAATTGTCTGATGAACTTTAATGAGGGGTGAGGATTGGCATGGTGGGAAACTCTATAGCTCAAAAGAATCAGGAGTTCTGGTGAAGGAAATATACGGTGGTGCACGGGCCATCTGAACAGACAAGTCTGGCTATGAATTCCTGCTGTACTATGTATTTCCACCACTTAAAATTTTTCCTGACCTTTCAATGATCCACACTTTTAATTTTAAAATTGTGTATATACTTCCCAAGTTGCAGAATTAAAATGAGAATTACATTATGTAATGTGTGAAAAATGTAAACTACCTAGTGCATTCTAAGCAAATAAACGCTGCTGTTAATGTCATTCGTTTCACTGATAGTGGTACCTGGGCAGCTAGAAATGCAAAACAGAATATAAAATATTGAAATAAAGAAAAGTTGAAGAATCAGATGTAAAGATAGAGAGACATCTTACTAAGTGGCTAAGAGTTGATGTATGAAAACAATAAGAAAGACTTCAGAGAGAGGAAATCATAAACATGGGTTTTAATATGAAATCAGCATTAAAGATCTGTGCGGTGGAAGTGGAGATAACAATTTTTCCACCTGGTGGGCAGGCCATGGATTATAACTGCATGTAAGGCTTTGAAAGGCTCTGATAAAATAGTAGCCCCCATCTCTATTCAGATTCTGTTTGGTCATCAACTAATAGTAAGTGATAACATTTACAGAATAATTCCAATGAGTAATGATGAATGGAAATTAACTACATTAACTAAATTAATTTTCCAGGGATACCTCTGACCTCCAACATATCCATTGGACAACTAAAAACATATAGAAATTTATGCAAACATAGCCATAAACTCTAAAAGTTTTTATTTCACAAATACCTTTACTTTGCAAATAAGTTATACAAGTAAGGTAACAAATAGAGATTGAGACAACAATACAATAGTCCTTACTAATGAATACTAACTAGTGAGAATAAAATTGGACAAATATGCCTCAATAAATATAAATGCACTTACATCCATTTACTTTTTTTAAACTTATTCTCCATTTGTTTATGGATTACTTGCATTTGTCTCTCCACATCCAAAGAAAATGATGCAAAGGTGTAAACTCTACCATGGTGGCTGAATTCTTGCTTACAAGATTCTCTGATGTGTGAGCACTCAGAACTCTGAACATCATACTACTCCTACTGATGTACTTGGCAACCCCAATAAAAAATCTAATTTTCACAGTAACCACACTTGACCAGAATCTTCACATCCCTAAACATGTCTTTCTTATGAATCTGTCTTAGACATGTGCCACATATCCATCACTATCCTAAAGTCGTATGTCATCTTTCTGCTTGACAACAGAGTGATTTTCATGGTTGGATTTGCACTCACATCTCTCTTGGGTTTTTGTTTCTGCAGAGCTGCTCTTCCTGATAATTATTGCCCATGACCACTGTGTGGCCATCTGACGGTCCCCCCACTACTCTGTGATCATGAAACCTCAGGTCTGTCTCCAGTTAACACTGTCCTCCCTACTGTTCTGATATACTGAGGATTCCACATTAACAATAAATTCTAGTTTGTCCTTCAGTCAGTCCAACATAGTCCATCATTTCTTCTGTTATGTTCCATCACTGCTGAAGCTGTTCTTATAATTTAAATCATGAAGTTTTCATTCTTGCTTCTCTGGTGTTGATTGGCAGTGGCCCCTTTGCCTTTCTTGTTATGCCTTATATTCACATATTTTCCACTGTACTAAAGTTTCCAAACAGAAGAGACTGAGAAAAGGCCTTTTCTGTCTATGTCCATCGCATCCTTGTGGTGACACTCTTTGTCAGTCTGGGTGCTGCTCTATATATGAAGCTAACCTCTGAATCATCCATGATTCAGGACGTGATCATTTCCTTGTTTTATTCCATAGTTCCTCCTTTCCAGAATCCTATACTCTATAGTCTTAGGAACAAACAGATAAAAGAGACTGTAAGGAGAGTGTAAGGATGAATATTCTATTCTGGAAATTGAGACACTAACTATTCCAAGGCCTTCTTACTTTGCTGAGATGAGTTTAAAGATGCTTCAAAATTAACCTTCCTTCCTATTTCCAACTTTGGGAGCCTGACATGATTTTAAGTACCTATCCTTGTTTTATGGGTGAGCATTTACATAGCACACACATTTTCTTTTTATTTTTGAGGTTTGCCTATGCAAACATACACATCCCTTGATGCGTGAAATATCATTGCTAAAGACTCCTATCATTTGGTCAATATTTCTCTTTTCAACTATTATTTAAATGTAGAGGATCTTGAATAGAAAAACTATATATTAATTATAAATTTAAGTATACATGTTAATTGATCACTGGATCTTCATAGTTCTCTTGGGTATACCTGAGTGGAAAATTGCTAGGCCATGTAGTATATACATACAAAGCATCAATGGATATAGATGAACAGTTAAATGAGGTATGTCAATAAACAACTAACTCTAGCACTCTTAAATAATCTAGTTCCTCAACACATTCTTAGAAATTTCTTTTTTTTTTTATTTGGGTATCTCTGTTTTGCTTTCTTATTGTACTTTTAATTTGCATTTCCCAGATGGCTAATGAGGCTAATCACCTTTTATAAGCTTATTTGCCATTTAAGTAGTCAATTCACTGAAATGCCAATTGAACTAAATATTTACTTTTCTGTTTCTGTTTAGTTATTTTTGAATAGTCCTTTAAAATTGATTAGACATATAATAAATATACTGAGATTTTCTAGATCTTATTTTTATCTTTTTATACATTCTTCTTTCTTTTGCTTAGGAAGTGTAAATATTTCTAAGTTGTGCAATTTCTGGCATGAAGTTTTAAATATTTTGTAGTGTCATTAGGCTCCTACTGAAGTCTCATTTTTCCTTCATTTAAATGTTATTTGCATTTTTTCTGTTTTTTCATAAAAGGTATTTCTTGTAGTTTATAAAATTTATTAGGCTTTCCAAGGTACAACCTTTTGTTTTTCTCATACTATAGGTTCATAGATCTATACCATAAGTTTTAAATTAGGTAGAATGAATTAACCATTATTCTGATTTTTCAAAATTATTTTCCCTTGTCTTTTCATTTCTATACAGTTTTTAGAATACTTTTACTTATATTTAAAAAAATTTGTTTGGTATCATCATAGTAATTGCATTAAAATTGCTTATCAATCAAGGGGAGTCTATATTTTACTATGCTGTATGTTCAAATAAATGAAAATGCAATCCCAAATTACTTAGAAATAATTCTTAGTTTTCACCATGCAAGTCCCCTATTTGCTTAGATTGAGTTCAAATTTGAAAATTTTGGAATTGTCAAGGAAAATATTCAACTACTACAGGACACAAATGAAGAAAATATTTGTTGGGAACTGAAGCATGTACAAGTTTGCATGCAAGGGGATGTCCCTCCAAACAGGAAACCCTTTAGAGGCCAGTGGTGGGAGAGAGTTACCAGAAGAGAACCAAAAAAAGGGATATCTCCCAAAAAACTGGGGAAGAAGAGGGAGGGAATTGCACATCTAGATGATGACACAGAGTTAGCACTGGGAAGCCCCTGAGTCAGAGAGCTTTGAGTTATGAAATTAGTTTGGGGTCTAATAATTATTGAGTTTTAAATCTTAATCAGCTGGGAACAGATGCTAGGCAAAGCTGGGCAAGATATTGTGGCATATGTAAAGAAGGTTAATTCCCAATGGCTAAATGTCATTTATTTGGTATATTTTTTAAACAGTTGGATATGTAAGAATTTGAGTTTGGTGCCAATGGGTTTTGTTAACAGACCCAGGTACTGTGAAGAAATAAACACACAGGCTCACAATAAAGAGTTCAGCTTTGGTTCATCTATATAACAATCCATGCTCTGGACCTAGTTGTTTATATTCTAAATTGTATGTTATTTCTCAGTGCCTGATTCTGAAGTCATCTTAATGACCCAGTGGGATCCAAGGGCACAAGTGAGGAATTGAAAGCTGTTTTGCAGCTAGCCTCCCCACTTACCAAGAAAACATCAGGGAAATAGATTAGAAATGGAGAAAGTTTTGATATATTTAATGTACTTGAACAGTAGAGTGACAGTGTAGCTGTCTCAGAATGGAACTATTTAGTATATTACTTTGGATCTGGGGAAATGTTTCTAAGGCAGCCATTCATACAACTTTAATCACCTGGGGAGTGGTCCCTTAGGAAGTGGCAATGTGACTACTCAAATAAATTTACTAGACTGTTAGTTTTGCTGCTGGACTTTTCATTATTGTTTCTATCCTCTGTAAAATGGAGTGAGTTTCTTTCCTTAAGAGCTCCAGAAGAGTAACAGTGTGCAGCAATCTCCCTCAAGTATTTCCCAAGTTTCATTTGGGGTGGCAGTACCTGGAAGGAATTGTAGTCAGCCTGAGCATGTAGGAAAAATATTAGGAGGAAACACTCTGGAACAAAGTGCAGCTAGGTTTCTCTGTGTGATTAAATATGGTTCTATGTTGTAAGACCCAAGAGCTATGATTATTTGCTGTGGTTTACCAGATTCACAATTGCTTTAACACCATTTCTCTGGAGTGTTACATAAAATTTGCAGTTGCTATTTTGTGATGATAATGTTAAGAAAGTATTCCCAAACTGATTGTAATTCTTGATCTTTGAAGCATCACCCAGCCTAGGTGATACTGTTACAGGTATTGTAATCATTTTATACATTAATTGGCAGCCAGAGGGGAAATCTATGGTAAATGCCTTTAGCCGCTTGATTAGTGTAGTTTTTTGCTCTACCTAAATAAATGGGGATGTGTAGGAGGGAGAGAAAGAGATTTTTTAATTAATAGGAAGAGTACAATAGTTATAACATCATGTGGCAATGTTTATATTTGTAATCCTGGAGCTTAATAAGAACTATAATTTTGTATTTGTAATTCCATACAATTTGTAGTTATTAGCTCTGTATTATAGTATTACAATTTGATTGTACCATTTATGAATCCCCTGCTTATAACATCTGGTGGATATTATGTCTGGGCATTCCCTAATTCAGGCTTTATAAGTAGTAGTCCATTTCTCTATTTTTAGATGACAGTATTAAAAATCATGGATTCTGTCTGATTTGAATTAAAAGCTTAGAAAACACTTGAGGTCACCACACTATAGATTCTGGCTTACCTGGAATGGTGTTGCCAGTGGGAGTGGAGCTAGAGGGATGAGTTTGAGCTTCATTATTGGTGTCTGTGTTGTGTTCTTGTGATGGGTCAATGCAAATAGAGAAAAGCATGTTTAACATTTTCCCCAATGTTATTGAGGTGTATTGTTTGGCTTCCCTGTGATTTGCTGTTTCTAGAAGTAACTTGTCAGCAGGAGTGTGTAGATTACCAGAGCTAGGGTAAACCACTAATGGCTGTCAGTTGGCAATGGCAGTGTAAGAAGTCCCCAGGTAAGCCAGAGACACAGCAGCAGTGTAGAGGTTAAAGTCAGAGGCTATCTGTGGCCAGAGTGGGGGACGTGGTCTTCTCCTGGATACCACTCCACTGCTCTTCCCCAGTTTGGGCATAATTACTTCTGCTTTCTGGATGACAGGCCTAGGTCACTACAGTGATGTTAGTATTCTCTGGATACTGATGGGTGGCCTCTGTGGATGATGGATTCAGTGAATGAGGAGAGATACAAGCTGAGGATAGTCCCAGAGTCAGTGGTCCACATTAGGTCTTTACCAGGATTGAGGAGGATGCAGCTAAACTCTGAATTCTCTATGAGAGAAAAGGGAGAATGTGAAAGAACCATTTATGATGTTTCTTTGCTCTGGGTAATATCAGGGCTTCGGTGACTGTGAAAACTGATAACTATGTTGTCAGGTGTGGGTGTGTGTGCCTGAAGAGGATGGGTGTCTCTATTAGTGGTCTCTCCAAGGGTTGTAAATTTAATTTTGGTGCAGTTATTTAATGAGGGTATGAGTTGAATGTGATTAAGACTGTTTGGAATACTTTTCCCCATTTTGGACAAATGTCCCCAAGTTTTCTTGATAGCCTTTGTTTTAAAAACCCATGCTTTTCCACATACCTCCAGATGGCTGTGGGACAAAAAGATATGTGAAAAATCACAAGCAATATTATTTTGTAAAGCACATTGTGGCCTTCGCTTTGCAATGATATAAAATCTAGGTCTGATTGTACAAATGTGGCACTTGTAAAGTTTGCAAATTTTCTTTTGTTAACAATGCCATAACGTTAACAGCAGTTGGCATTTTATATGGTGTGCTGGTTAAGCTCATGTGTCAACCTGGCTACATTATGGTGTCCATTTGCTTGTTCAGGCAAGCCCTGGCCTGACTGTTACTGAAAATACTCCCCAGGACTTCTTTTCGAGTGTTGATGCTGCCCCACCTGGTGATGCAACTATATCTCATTTCTAACAATCTTTTGATTACTTTCCTAATAAATTCTGTTTTTGTGTCACTGAAGTCTGTGTTGTAATTCTGAACCTCTAAATAAAGTGGCCTTTCATGCAACACTGACTTACTAGTAACCACCTGACTTGGGACTTCATAATCACTTAGCATCCATTATAAACTTTCTTGCTCATCCCTAGGCTCATGTTCAAGGGGAAACCAGGTTGTAGGTTCCTTGTTTGGCCTTAGGGAATGACCTTGCTTCTGACAGTAATTTGGATTTTGATCAGGTTGGGCAGTCTTTGTGGAATTAACAGGCAATATTGGGCTCTAAGCTGATCTTAAATGAGTTTCTTCTAATTAGGATATCTATGACCTTTTTAGTTGTTTTCATATTAGATAATTTTCTGGTAATGGGGATTTATGTTGATCAGGTGCTCTCCTAAAGAAGAGCTGTGTGAATTCAGGGATTACTGCAGCCTCCTGGGGACTCTTGATGTCACGCTGCCCACCAGCTCCAACATCTCCAGCTCAGAGAGGAGATCTTTGGCCTCAGACCTGATCTGTTATTAAGCCTAATGTAGGCTGGGACAGCCTTCCAAGTCATCGTAATTCATGTCCAAATCCCCTTCTATGGTTTGTGCCACTTTCCACACAAAGTGTGCAGGGACCTTTAGCAGGGACAACTTTTTATATCCCATAGCTATCAGTCAGTTTTTAAATATCTCCTTGTCAAAGATATTCTATACTGTCAGGTGTCCTCTTCTTCATTTAGTCATTGGATGAGGTCCTTAAGGATAGACTGGGTCTCTGGGCAAGGAAAAGGACAGTATCCTTCTCTAAGTAACACTTGGCCTGTCTTTCTTGGTATATCACTCTTGCTTTTTCTGCCTTTATTATTTTAAGGATGGTTATTGGCAAGGTAGGTGACAAAATATTCCAATCATTATTTTGGTGATGGTGAAAATATACTGCACTTTCTTTTGGGGCATCATCATGTATCTGCTGATGATTTACGCTTCTGTATCATTTTATGCAGGAGTTTTGGATTTTATCTCCTTTCCAGGTGGCATGTACAAATGGCATCCTAACTGGAAACAGCCATAACTAGCAAGCATCTAGCAATTTGTTAAACCATAAGGTAGTTGCCTCCTTCAGAGTCCTCAGAGAGGCATGAGCATAAACTTCCTTTCCTTTAGTTACTTTAAAACATTCTGACTAGCTCAGCCCAACAGTTCACTTTTCAATATCATGCAGGGGAAAGAACAGTATGACAGCACCCATGAGTTACCAACAGCAAGAGGCCAACTGTTTACAAAAGCATCTCCCCCAGCTACAATTTGGAGACCTGCCTCAGTCTGGATTTCTGACTCTTTGACTCTTACCTGCCATACTGATCCCCAGGGGTGAGGAAGTAATGTTGTCTCAGAGCATCCCAAATCACTGGCTTGGCTGTGGGAAACTCCCCACACTATAGACCAATTTGGGGTCAAAAACAGTCAACCCTGACTACAGAGGTAAGTATACCTCTTCATTTTCAATTCAGGAGCATAGGTCTTAAAATAACTAGTGTCCACTTAGTGGGCAGACTCACCTTCCCAGGCAGCTTAGTACCCCTCAAACAAAAAGTTAGCTCCATCGGCATTGTTTCATTCCATATCCTGGTACTATCATTTAGCCAAACTAATAAGGCAAAAGGAAAGATCACAGGAAATATATCACCTGTGCAAAACAAATGACAATTCCTCACAATCTGGTGCAGAAGTGTTCCAAATTTTGAAAGTCCCAACCACCTAAGAACATCCAGGATTGTCTTGCCAGTTGATTGCCCTATGACTTGCTCTCTTTTATTTCTTTATCACTACTGTAAATCTTTCCCCAAATCCTTTCTGGCATTTGTGAGTTCAAATTTGAGGATATCAGAGTTAACATAGAAAACATATTTAGACCACTAGATGGTGGTAATATTCAAGCTATTTAATGGGGAGGGGGAGTATGGGGAAGTGGTGGCACTTTTACCTGTTTGCATTTGAGGGGAGGTGCCTTCCAGCTGAAAACCTTTAAGTAGCCAGAGGCAATAGAGGAGAACAACCAGAGGTGAAGCAGAGCAAGGGAAAGTTCTGAACTGTTGGGCATGTGGAGAATAGAAACGAGGGTGCTTGCAGTTCTGGGCAATAACCTAGAGGCAGCAGACTGGTGACTCTCTGAGATGTAGAACTCTAAGGTTCAAAGCAGCCTAGAGCCTTAAAATGCAAGATCTTATTAGTTGGAAATAGAGCTTGGTGATACTTTGCTGAGTATGCAAAGCACTAGTTAAATATAAATGGTTAAACATCAATTTGGGGGGGTGTTTTTACAATATTTGTGTGTGCAAGAATTTGACACGGGCAGTTTTTTAATGGACCCAGGTGTGGTGAAGAAGTAGACAGCATGGAAGGTCACTACTCAGAGGCCATTTGTACATCATCTCAATAGCAATGTTTTGTTAGATTTAAACCCTGGTTTCTTAATTTTCCGTGATTATAAATGGTATTATAGTTTTAGTTTCAGTCTCTCCTTGTTCATTTCTAGAATGTGGAAAAGTAACTGAATGCTGCTTGTTGATATTGTATCCTGGGACCTTGCTGACCTCACTTATTAGTTCTATGGGTTCTTGGGATATTCTTCTACCGAGACAGCAATATCACCTGCAAATTGGGACAGTTTTTTATCTTCCTGTCCAATGTTGATGATATTTCTTTTTCTGACTTTATTGTAGCTATTAGAACTTCCAGTTGAATAGTAGTGCTGAAAGCAGATTGCTTGTCTTGTTCTAAATCTTAAAGGATATTCATGAAAGGGTGTTGAGTTTGATAAAATCCTTTTCTTGCAATGATTGATATGATTACGCAATTTTTTCCCTTTAACCTGTTGATATGGTGGATTACATTGATTCATTTTCAATTACTGTGCTGATCTTATATGCCTGAATCCAAATCTACCTGTTCTTTATATGTTGTTGAATTCTGTTTGTTAAAATGTTTTGGGTATTTTTGAATTTTATTTATGAGTTATACTCACTTGTAGTTTTATTTTTCTGTCTTTTTCTGATTATGTTACTAGGTTAATACCTAGTAATTCATAAAATAAATTGAGAAAGACTCAGTACTTCCTCATTAAGGAAATCAGCTATGGCATGTCAAAGACCTTCATACCTTGTGACAGTTGATACAGTGGGGAGGGGAAGACAAACTGGTTCTCAACAGGCAGAAAACACAACAACATAAAAGCCTTAGATATTTTTGCATGTGATTATATGCTGACTGAGGAAGACTTTCCAATCATGGAAAAAAAGAATGGCCTTGGGCAGAAATACCCAGGACATTAACGTCTTTTAGAGAAATTGTGCCAAATTTAATAGTTAAGAATCTATATACCCCTTTGATTATTCCTCCTCCCCTGTCAGGAACCACCTTAGTAGGTAAATATAAGGAACAAATGCTACCTAGAATTGGAGATCTTGATGCCAACACGAAACAGGACTAGCCAATGGTATTTAATTTCAAGGGTCCATATTACAGGTAATGATTATGCACCAAAAGTGTGTTTTATGCACCAAAAAAAGTTATTATGCACCAAAAAGGGCCTACTTCTGCCATCTTTTTGTCCCTTTGTGGGTGAGAGTCCCTGCCACTGTAAGAGAACAGGGGCAGGTGCACAAAGTGGGGCTGCCTGCTAGGAGGAAACCTGTCACAAGATTTAATTTAACCCTAGTACATATTATAATTGTTCCACTAACTTATAAGGGAGCATCTAATTTGGAACTCCTTTATCCATTAGCATCTAATATAAGGTCTTTTGTTCATCTCTTGGCTCATGTTTAAGGGAGGCACTGGTTATAGTTTGTTTGATTTAATAGTAGAACAGTAGGGTGACCTGCATTAAGCCAAGGGGGGTATTCTTCATGGAAGTACCAGACAACACTTGACTCTGAGCTTGCCTTTCATGGGATTATGTTAATTCTAGGAAATATATAGCCATTTGAAATTTTTTAGCATTATTTATCTTTACCAAGAGGAAGCTCCTTTAAGGAAGAGTTTATGGATTCGGGTCTTATTACAACCTGCTAGGTACTTGAGAAGTTATTTTGCTCCATGTTATCTATTCTTCATATGCCCACTGCAATATCTATATTGGACCGAGAAGATCTTTGCTCTCAGCCCTGATTTGTTTTTAAGCCTAATGTAGGATGAAATAGGCTTCCAATCTATAAATGTCTATATCAACACAGTGTATTGAGACCAGTGTCCAAAGCTTCTTTTGTGGGGGCTGCCAACTATCCATACAAATTGTGCAGGGAACTTTAGTAGGGACAACTTTTGACATCTTAGAGTACATCAGCCAATTACTTAATTTCAACCTTTATTAGATGGAGCTCACTGACTGCCAGACATATTCCATATAGCCAGGCAACTTCTTTTTCATTTAGTTACTGGATGAGGTCCTTAAGAAAAGAGTGGGTCCCTGGGCCAAAGAGAGGACAGTGTCCTCCTCTAAGCAAGACCTGACTTCTCTTTCTTGATATATCCTTTATACTTTTTCTTAGCTTTTGTTAGTTGTTCACCAACAGACTGCTCTGAGCTGTTATGAAATCCTTCACAGGGTATCAAGCTTCCAAACCATAAAAATACACACAAGCAAGGTATTGAGATTAATATCCACCCCATGCTATAGCAGCCAATTATTTAATTTCAGCCCAAAGGATGGAACTCACATCCTGTCAAATATTTTCTATACAGCCAGGTAGACTTTTCATTATTTGGTTCTTGGATAAGGTCCTTAAGGAGAGGCTGGATCTTGAAGCAAATGTGAGGAGAGGGATCCTCCTATAAGCCAGAGCTGGCACCTCTGCCTTGGTACTTCCCTTTTTCTTTTTCTGCCTTTATCATTTAATGGGTGGTTACTGGCGAAGCAATGTATATAAATTTCCCAGTCATTATTGTGGTGGTGACAGCAGGCTGATTTCTCCTCTAGGGTATCCACCTGAATCTGCTAATGATTGTGATGGTTGGATTCAGGTGTCACCTTGGCCAGGTGATGGCGCCCAGTTGTCTGGTCTGGGAAACACTATCTTAGCCACTACTGCATGGATATTTCATGGCTGGTTGATAAAACAGAAGGCTGGCTTATTAAATCATCAGTTGGATGCATCTGTGACTGATTACATCTATGATTAACAGGGGATCTTCAATGAATGAGGGAATCCAATCAGTTGGATTTGATCCAATCAATTGAGCACTTTTAAGAGAGAATTTTTACTACTACTTCAAGCCACAAGCCTCTCCTGTGGAGTTCATCAAGAACCTTCATCATAACTGCCAGCTTCACAGCCTACCCTGAAGATTTTGGCGTCTAGCATTTCCACAGTTCTATGAGATACTTTTATAAATCTCATGCTTAGAGATATCTCCTGTTGGTTCTGCCTCTCTAGAAAACACTGACTAATACAGTTTGGTACCAGGAGTGGTTCTTTGAGAAATGGAATCTTAAAAAAAATGGGTTTTTGGAATTGTCTTTTTATTTTGATTAGACTCACGGGTACTAATAACTCTATTTCCAATAATCAACATAGAACTGACAGTCTATGTCATGAGCTGGCAATAGAGCTATACAATATATCACCACGTGATTCTACTAATTGTACACATAGGCAAGGCTCTAGATGAGAGCGTTTTTGACACCTTAAAATAGTTCTGTGGACAGAAGACCTAAATAGATGGAAGGGCATACCTTGTTCATGGACTGGAAGACTAAATATAGTTAAGATGTCAAGTCTACCTAAATTGATTTACAGATTCAATGCAATACCAATCAAAATCCCAACAACTTACTTTTTGGAAATAGAAAAACCAATAACCAAATTTATCTGGAAGGGCAGGGTGCCCTGAATTGCTAAAAGTATCTTGAGGAAAAAAAATGAAGCTGGAGGTCTCACACTGCCTGACTTTAAGGCATATTATGAAGCCACAGTGGTCAAAACAGCATGGTACTGGCATAAAGATAGATATATTGACCAATGGAATCGAATAGAGTGCTCAGATATAGACCCTCTCATCGATGGACATTTGCTCTTTGATAAGGCAGTCAAGCCAACTCACCTGGGACAGAACAGTCTCTTCAATAAATGGTGCCTAGAGAATTGGATATCCATATGCAAAAGAATGAAAGAGGACCCGTATCTCACACCCTATACAAAAGTTAACTCAAAATGGATCAAAGATCTAAACATTAGGTCTAAGACCATAAAACAGTTAGAGGAAATGTAGGGAGATATCTTATAAATCTTGTAATTGGAGGTGATTTTATACACCTTACACCTAAAGCAAGAGCACTGAAGAAATAAATAAATAAATGGGGGCTCCTCAAAATTAAACACTTTTGTGCATCAAAGAACTTCATCAAGAAAGTAAAAAGACAGCCTACACAATGGGAGACAATATTTGGAAACAACATATCAGATAAAGGTCTAGTATCCAGAATTTATAAAGAGATTGTTCAACTCAACAACAAAAAGACAGCCAATCCAATCACAAAATGGGAAAAAGACTTGAACAGACACTTCTCAGAAGAGGAAATACAAATGGCCAAAAGGCACATGAAGAGATGCTCGATGTCCCTGGCCATTAGAGAAATGCAAACCAAAACCACAATGAGATATCATCTCACACCCACCAGAATGGCCCTTATCAACAAAACAGAAAATGACAATTGCTGGAGAGGATGTGGAGAAAGAGGCACACTTATTCACTGTTGGTGGGAAAGTCAAATGGTGCAACTGCTGTGGAAGGCAGTTTGGCAGTTCCTCAAAAAGCTGAATATAGAATTGCCATATGACCCAGCAATACCAATGCTAGGTATCTACTCAGAGGACTTAAGGGCAAAGACACAAACGGACACTTGCACACCAATGTTTGTAGCAGCATTATTTACAACTGCAAAGAGATGGAAACAGCCAAAATGTCCATCAACAGACGAGTGGCTAAACAAACTGTGGTATATACATACGATGGAATATTATGCAGCTTTAAGACAGAATAAACTTATGAAGTATGTAACAACATGGATGGACCTTGAGAACATTATGCTGAGTGAGACTAGCCAAAAACTAAAGGACAAATACTGTATGGTCTCA
>PVIY010007367.1:0-22400 GCA_004026745.1 Myrmecophaga tridactyla | reverse complement strand
AAATCCCCTTTTATTAAAAGCCAATCCATCTCTGGTGTGTTGCATTCCCGCAGCTAGCAAACTAGAACATTCCCTATCATCCTGAAGCAGATGGATTGCTGGAACTGTGTAGTGGCCTATTATGGCATCAACTAGGTGCAATAACTTGCAGGACTGGGACAGTGTTCTCTGGGAGGCTGTGTATGCCCCAAATCTTTGTCCGCTCTATGATACTGTTTCCCCTGTAGCCAGAATTCATGGAATCAAACTTGTGAAAATTGGAATGGCATCACTCACTATTATCCCTGTGATCCCCCAGAAAAAAATTTGCTTTTGTTCCCTGAAACCATCAGCTCTGCTGGTCTACAGGTCTTAGTTCCAAAAGGAAGCATGTTCCTACCAGGAAACACAATGGTTCCATTGAACTGGAAATTAACACTGCAATCTGGCCATTTTGTGCTTCTTATGACTCTGAATCAACAGGCAATGAAGAGGAATACTGTACTGGATGGGGCAAGTTATCCTATTATGGAGAAATAAGACTATAACTACTCAATGGAGGTAAAGAAGAGCTTCATGGATCTCCTAGATTATCATACTTCGTTCTACCATGAACTATGGTACCTATTATACCAAGCTCTACAGTACCCTATAGTAGTACCAACTGAAAACTGCAATATCTCAATTTAGGAAGGACTACCAGTGGACCAGAAACTGCATGAATGAAGGTTTAGGTCACCTCACCTAATGAAATAATTCATGGAAGAAGGCAATAGTAAATATGGACTATGACCATGTAACCAGTTACAGAAGTGAGGACTGTAATGGTATGAATATTTCTTCCTTGCTTTGTTATGTGTATGTTTGTACTTTTTATATAAAGCAAATGTCTTTGTTTTCTTCTCTATCCTGTCCCCTTATCATATGACATAAGTTGTATTGTTCATGTCATTGTGTTTAAATTATAGGCTTTCAAGAGTGAACTTTACCCAAGTACTGTACCTTATTCTGGAGAGATTTAGTGTGTTTCAGTTGTGTGCAGGACAGTTGAGTATAGTTAGGTAAAAATATGACTGTTATTCCTTTTTATTTTGTGATTAATCATAGTTCAAAGTAATGCCTATAGCAGCCAAATTGACAAGGGGTGAGCAGTGAACATAAGGTTTATGTGTCAACTTGACCAGTAATGGTGCCCAGTTGTCTGGTCAAGTAAGTACTGGCCTAACTTTTTCTGTGAGGACATTTTGTGTATTTTAATAATCAGTGTGTTGATTGCACCTATGACTGATTACATTTACAATCATCTAAGGAGAGAGCCTTCTGCAATGAGAGGAATTTAATCCAATCAGTTGAATGACTTAAAGGAGGAATAAGAAGAGAGAATACAGTTCACCCACCTGGCTTCTGGGGAATTCATTGTAGATCTTTACCAGAGTTCCCAGCATGTGGCCTACCCTATGGACTTTGGACTCGTGTATCCCCACAGTTGCATGAGACACATTCATAAAGCCTATATCTCCTAGATATCTCCATTCTTACCCAGAGAGCCATGACTAAAAAACAACTTTCTCTTTATTGGGAAAGGAGCTTTTGTTCAGCTCCCTGTTTGCTGAAGGCTGGAAACATTACAGTATTCTCAAGCAGGCCCATTTTCCCCTTCTGGAAGTGTGTTTAAGACAGAAGCTTGGATTTGTTTATGTAGGTTGAAACTGCTGCTGATATCCTAACCCCTGGGGTCTAAATTCTCTGAATGGGAGCTATTGCTTGTGCTATGCCCTGTCCCTACTTCCTTGGGGCAAGATATGCTCTTTAGAGAACCATCATATTCACTGGATTAGTTACTTTGTCCCTCTGCATTTCTCAATTCCACCCTTGCCTGTGGCAGGACTGAAAATTGAGAGTGCCTGCTGCTTTCTTTAATGGACTTCTAAAAAAGAAAAGAGAGGAACAAAAAGAATAAAATCCTTCTCAGCCATTTCCCAGACCTGCTGGGTTTGCAAATCAGGAGCCAATGCTGATAACTTGCTCTATGTACCCCTTTTCTTGGGATCACATAAAGCCATTATTCTGAGGTCAGCCAACTACAGAAACCACTGTTTATTTTGGCATCTTTTTTGTTATTAGTCAGCCCTGCATCCTCACTTCTTCTTTTCCAAATTAGATGTGCTTCCTTTCTTTCTTTTGCTCAATACCTGTAGCTATAACTTCTAGTACAATGTTGGACATCAGTGGAGTGGTGAGAGTGGGCATCCTTGTCTATTTCCTGATCTTAGAATTTTCATCAAGAAGTAATGTGCAGGATTTTATTAAATGCCATTTCTGCATCAATTGAAATGATCATATATTTTGTTTTACTTATCTTCATTCTGTTAATGTATTCCATAGTTGATTTTCTTAAGATGAACCATGCTTGCACAACTGGAATAAATCACATTGGTTGTGCCAGTTTGAATCTATTGTGTGCCCTATAAAAGCCATGCCCTTTAATCCTAATCCAATATTGCTGGATAGGATCCTTTTATTATATCCATGGAGATGTGACCCACCCAATTGTGAGTGGTAACTTTTGATTAAATGGTTTCCATGGGGTTGTGTCTGTACCCATTCAAGGTGGGGTTGCTTTATGGAGTTCCTTAAGAGGGAACCCTTTTGCAAAGAGTTGACTGAGTCAACAGAGGGAGTTGACAAAGATGCTTGGAAGCCAGCAGATGTTGCCATGAGTAAGCCAGAATCTTGAGAGAGGCAAGGATAGCCAAGAAATGAAAGCCCACCCCAGAGAAAAAAAAAGAAAGGAACCCCCACAGGAACAGAGGCTGAAAGCAACAAAGCACAGGAGTAAGGGGCCAGCAGATGCCAGCCACGTGACTACCGAGGTGACAGAGGTGTTTCTGACCTATTGGCCTTCCTTGAATTTTGGTATCTTTTCCTGGATGCTTTGTTTGGAAAAGTTTATAGCCTTAGGACTGTAAACTTGTAACTTATTAAATTCCCCTTTTGATAAGCTGTTCCAGTTCTGCTCTATCGCATTCTGGCAGCTTCAAGGCTAACATATTGGTCATAGTTTATAAATTCTTTTAAGGTATTGTTTGCTTCAGTTTCCTAGTATAGTTGAGGATTTTTCATTAATATTCATAAGGAATATTGGTCTGCAGTTCTCTTTTCTTGTGATGTCTATTGTCTTTGATATAAAAGTGCTGTTGGTCTGATGGAGTAAGCTAAGGAGTGTTCCCTCCTACTGAATTTTTTTAAAGAATTTGAGTATGACTGATGTTAATTCTTCTTGGGATGTTTGGTAGAACTCACCTGTGAAGCCATCTAGTTCTAGGCTTTTCAGTTTTGGAGGTTAATGATGACTGAGTAAATCCCTTTATGTACAATTGGCCTGTTGAGATTTATTTCTTCTATAGTCAGTGTAGATTGTTCTCATGCTTCTAGGAATTTGCCTATTTCATTTAGGTTATTGAATATTCTGGCATGGTTTTTCATAGTATCCTATTATGACCACTTTGATTTCTGTAGGATTCATAGAAATGCCATAAATTTTAATATATTGTGTTTTAATTTTTATTCACCTTAAGATAACTCCTAAATTCTCTTGTGATTTTTTCTTTGGCTGATTGTTCAATTTTCACATATTTGTGAATTTTCCATTTCTCTCTCTGTTGTTGATTTCTGGCTTCATTCTACTGTGGTTAGAGAAGACACATGTCATGATGTCAACCTTTTATAACTATCCCGGAGAATGATCCATGTGCACTCACGAAGAATATGAATACTGGTGGGTTTAAAGTCTTGTTCAAGTCTTATATTTCTTTGTCTTTTGACTAGATATTCTATACATTATTGAAAGTTGTGAATTGAAATATTTTCCTAGTAATATAGAGTGATCTATTCCTCTCTTTCAACCTGTCAATGTTCAGTTCCTATATATAGAAGCTCTGCTGCTAGATGAATATATATATTTATAATTTTATGACTTCTTGTTGAATTGACTTGCCTGTGGGTATATAATGACCTTATGTTCCCCTCATAACATTTTTTGACTTAAAGTCTATTTTAGCTAATATTAGATAGCTTTCCCATCCCTCTTTGGGTTACTACATGCATAATATACTTCCTCCACCATTCAACTTTCAACCTATTTATATCTTTGAATTAATAGAGAGTCATTTGTGAACAACATATATTTGGGTCATGCTTTTTTATACATTCTGTCCATCTCTGTCTTCTGGCTAGAAAGGTCAATTCATTTACATTTCAAATGTCTACTGATTATGCAGGAATCTCTTCTGCCATTTTGCCATTTTTCTTTTGTGATAATTTTTAATATATTTTATTGACAAATCTTCACACACATACAGTCCATACATGGTGTACAATCAATGGTTTGCAATATCATCACATAGTTTTGTATTTATTACCATGATCATTTTTAGAACATTTGCATCACTCCAGAAAAGAAACAGAAAGGAAAAAACCATACATCTCATATCGCATATTTTATTTCTCTCATTATATTTCCAGCCACCTAATTTATTTCACCCATTTTCCCTCTTTATTTATTTATTTATTTTTATCCATATGTTTTACTCATCTGTCCATACCCTGGATAAAAGGAGCATTCAGACACAAGGTTTTCAAAATCACACAGTCACATTGTAAAAGTTTCATTTTTATAAAACTGTTTTCAAGAATCAAGGCTACTGGAACACAGTTCAGTAGTTTCAGGTACTTCCCTCCAGCCACTCCAATACACCATAAACTATAAAGTTACTATCTATGTAATCCATAAGAATAACCTTCAGGATAAGCTTTTGACTGTTTGAAATTTCACAGTCATTGAAACTTTATTTTGTCTCATCTCTTCCCCCTTTGTTCAAGAAGGCTTTCTCAATCCCTTGAAGACAGGTCTTAGCTCATTCTGGGAGTCCTGACACATGTTGCCTGGGAAATTCACTATCCTGGAAGCCATGTCCCACATATGGGGGAGGGCAGTGAGTCCACCTGCTGAGTTGGCTGAAAGAGAGGCCACATCTGAGCAACAAAAGAAGTTTCCTAGAGGTATTGCATAAAATTTTGACCCACAATTTTAACAATAATGCCTTCATTCAAATTTATGTGATTTTTTTTGTAGTCTACCATTTTTAGTCTATTCTCATTTCTTTCTGAAGATAATTTTAAGATTTTTTTTTGGTTACTATGGATTTAAAAATTAACATCCTAAATCTATGACAATCACATTTCATTTGAGATCTACTTAAGTTCACTTATACAAATATCAGTGTTGCTTAAGCCCCATCACCCCACATTTTTGTACATGTGACAAAGTATATCTTTGTACATTGTATGTCCAAAACCATAGATTTACCATTTTTAAAAAAATTTTCAATTTAACCACTATGTGAGAAGTGAAATTATATACTAAAATACACAATACAATAATTCTGGCATTCATAATTACCCAAAGAGTTACTTTTACCAGATGTCTTTATTTCTTTATGCCACTTTAATTCACTGTCTGGTGTTATTTCCTTTCTGTCTTAAAAACTCCCTTTATCATTGCCTTCAGGGTATATCTAGTGGTAATGAGCTCTTTTAGCTTTTATTTACCTGGGAACATCCTAATCTGTCCTTCATTTCTGAAAAAAAGGCTTGCCAATATAAAATTCTTGGTTGGCAGAGGTGTGAGGGTAGTTCAGTGGTAGAATTCTCACCTGCCATGCAGGAGACCTGGGTTCGATTCCTGGCCCATGAACTTCCCAAACAAACAACTGAAAACAAACAAAAAAGCAAACCAAAAAAGAAAAATTCAACAAATGGTGCTGCAATAAGGGGATACTCACAAGGAAAAAGAATGAAATTGACCCCCACCATACAGCACACACACAAAAAATTCATGGTTGGCAATTGTTTTCTCTCAGCACTTTAAATATTTCATATCACTGCCTTTTACCTTCATGGTTTCTCATTAGAAATTGGCCTTAATCTTATTGGGCATCCAATATAAATAATTCATTCTTACTCTTGTAGCTTTCATAACTCTCTTCATGCCTGCTGTTGGAATTATTTAGAGAATTTTTCATTTCAGTTATTCTGTTCTTCATCTCCATTATTTATTTTTGGTTCCTATTGAGAATCTCATAGATATTCTCACATTTATCTTTTCTTATGTTCCTCATATCTTTTAGTTCTTTCCCTATGTTTTCCCTCATCTCTTTGAGCATATTTAGTCTAAATTTTTAAAGTCTTTGTTCAGTGATTCCAAAGCCTGGTCCTCTTTTTTGATGGTTTCTGGATTCTTATCTTCCTTATTTGGAGGAGCCATCATTTCATGTTTCTTTGTCTTGTATTCTTTTGTTGTACACTGTACTTTTTAATATTTTAAAGTGCTAACTTTAGAATTCATTCCTTGAGCTGTCTTTTCCTTAAGTTTTAATCCTGTCATGATATGTCAGAGACTTTCTGAATACCAGGAGAAATTGAAAAATACAAACCAATATAAAAACCACTTTTCTCAGTCTTTTCAAATTGGCACTATTTTAGTTCATTGTCTCCTTCAGGGCTTAGCTCTCCTATCAAGCATAGACCAAAGGAAATGCAAAGTGCAGCATCCTCTCTGACTTATCTTAGCCTGGTTGGAGTCAAGGCCCATGCTTCTTTTTCTGGGACTGTGCTTGCTGGTGGTCTTAGAAATTATCCCTTGCCTCATATACAGTTTACAGAAGTTTTGATGATCACTCTTTCTATTCTCTTTGAAATAGATTTTCACCCCCTTCTAAGTGTTCTCTTGTGTGTCTTAACTTAGGTATTCCTTTGCCTCATGTCACTTCAACTTAATTGTTTCATAAACTGTCCTACCTGTCTTCAAACATCCTCTCTGCCTTCAGGGCAAGCTCTGAGAGGGTGAATCTGGGATAACTTCCCCATCTGACTCTCTCAGACCTATAGATTGACACTGTTATACATGCATCTCAGTATGTGCACAGAGGCCACTCTGTTACCTCTGGAATGGAGTCAGGGACCCACACAACTGTAATACAAGTTGGCTCCAGCCCTTGTTGTAATGGAGGTAGGAAAGAGGACAGAAAGTATACCAGGAGTTTCTTCTATGGCTTTTGAAGATTTACTTTCTTGATTCAGCCCTTTCCCCTTTAAATTGTTTTCCACAGTTTTGAGGAAGGTTGTTTTCTTTAGGTTCTTTTGTTGCTTTTGCCCAAGTGGGGTTGGAATAATGACTGTCCTCACAGCTGGCCTTTCATGATCTGAGTAGCCAATCAAAAGTAATGATTGGTAAACAAACTGAGTACCCCCAGAGTTTGGAGGACTTGGTTTTTATGCCCCCCCACATCTTACACCAGCAATCTGCCCCTGGTGCATAAGCTGTGGTCCCTACTGCTGCATAACATGAGGTTGGTGGATGGGGTATTGTAGCGGTTGCAGAAAAGATAGAACTCATTGGTGTTTACTGTGATTTAACAGTCTCTTCCTCCCATCACTCCCTGGATTCTGTCCTGTATACAACTAAATTATGAAGTTTCAAAATATTTGTTTCAGACAGCTATGCTGTTCAATAGTTTTGGTGGAGGCACTGATTCATGGAGCTTCCAATTCCACCACATTCCTACAATGCTCTCTAAATGCACATTTTTTTTCAGAGTTGGATTTTTTTCTTAAGACAGACAATGGATCAAGAATAGTCCTTTAGGGTGGCTGCCGTGGCTCAGCATGCAGAACTCCAACCTGCCGTGCTGGAGGTCTGGAGTGGTGCCTCCTGCCCATATGCAAATTTAAAAAAAAAAAAAGAATAGTCCTTTAACTGAATGCTTTCTTGCTTTTAGTAAACCCAATTACCTTTGCTCACCCAACCAATTGATCAGCCAACCAAGTGAAAATCAATTCATTTTAGCCTCTTCTACAAATTTAGAAACACATGAAAATAAAAGATCATCATAGAAATAGCACTTAGTTTAGTTTAAAACAACAAAGAAAAATCTCCTTTTTAGAATGGTGTTTCAGTTTGCTAATCTGCTGAAATGCAGCATTATGAAATGGCTTTTATGAGGGAAATTTATTAAGTTATAAGGTTACAGTTCTAAGGCCATAAAAATGTCCAATGTAAGGCATCTGGAAGAAAATACCTTGCCTCCAGAGAGGCTGATCTGGGAAAGCACATGGCTGGTGTCTGCTGGTTCTTTGGTCCTCATTTCCAACAGCTTTTCTTGGGGTATTTTCTTTCTGCATCTCCAAACATCTGTGTTGGCTCTGAAGTTTTTTCCCAAAATGATTCCCTCTTAAAAGACTCCAGTAAGTGACCCACCTTGAATGGGTGGAGACACATCTCAATAGAAGCTACCTAATCAAAAGATCCCACCCAAAATTGAGTGGGTCATATATCCATGGAAACAACTTAATAAAAAATCCCACCCTACAATATTGAGTCAGGATTAAAGAACATGGCTTTACTATGGTACACAATAGTTTCAAAACAGCACAAATTTTAAACTCAAGTATTCCTCCTTATAATACTTTTCTTCAGAAACTGCCCATCAATCATAACTTTTATATATATATATGTATATATATATTATTCCTTTCTAATAGAATATCATGAAGATATATATATATATATATGGATAATCCCACTGGGACTTCTCATTCATCACCTACCCTTCTTAAGACATCAAGACTTCCTTTAATTCTCTTATGAGTTCAGTACTCATTCAGTATTCAAACAATGCTCTTTTGAATACCATGAACTCTTCTTTTCCCTTGTACTTCACCTTATATAAAAATGTCCAACTGGATCTCCTCATTCATATATTCTAAGTACCAATGAACAGAATTTCACAGCCTTGTTCTCTGGTGACTACAATCTATGAGCTCTATGTTAGGATTCCCCAAACAACCAACATAATCAGATTAACTAGAAGGACTCACAAGACTAAGAATGTAGTTGTACTCATTGCTAAGATTTACTATAGTGACATAAGTATGACACAATGGAATAAGAAGGATTCCTGTAGACTCCATGAGAGAAATTATGTGCAGTTTTCCTTTCACTCACCATGCATGAGAGGTCATCAAGAGTGCACCCTTTCTACCAGCAACAAAATATGCAGCAAATGTATGCAAATATTTCTACTGATGGAAGTCTATTACAGATTCAATGCCCAAGGGCTTTACTGTGGTTGGACACATAAGTATCATTTGCCTTGATTATACCAAAATTCCCAACTGACAGAGGGAAATCATGTTCTGAATTAACCATATTGTTGCACAAACATTATGGACACTCTGAAGGACTTTTATAAGTTTACTATTAACTTGGAACACTCTGTAACCCACATTTCTAGCCACAAGTCAAGGGTCAGTTTTGCAAGTAAGCTTTTCAAAGGATAGCAGTTTCAGACCTGCTATTTTGACTGTACAGTGCCCAACTTCATGTTTTCAGATTATATAAAGAACTCTTACAATTCAATAACAAGTATTCAAACAGTTGTTTTGGTTTCCTGAAGCTGCAGAAATGTATTATACCAGAAATGGACTGGCATTTAACAATGAGGATTTATTAGCTTACAAGTATACAATTCTAAGGACCTGAATATGTCCTACTTAAGGCATCAACAGGACAATGCTTTCTCTGAATATCAGCTGCTTGCATCCCAGACACTTCTGTCACATGGGAAGGCACATGGCCAGCATCTGTTGGTCCTTCACTTCCAAGTTTCATTGCTTTCAGCTTCTGGATTCTGTTGCTTTCTCTCTGAGATGTGGGTCCTCTCTTAGCTTCTCTGAGGCTTTTCATTATGAGTGTCTCTTCATTTCAACTCTTAGTTTGTGTATGTGTTTTATCCTCTTATAAAGGACTCCAGCAAGAGGGCAAAGACCCACCCTGAATAAGGTGGGTCACATCTCAGTTTAGACAGCCAAATCCACAGATCCTACCTACAAAAGGCCTGAACTCACAGGAATGGATTAAAGGAACATGGCATTTTCTGGAGTACATAACAGATTCAAACTACCACATTAATTTTAAAAAGACAATATTTTGAAGGGACATTTCAAAAAAGGATATAAATAATTGGAAGGCTAATTCTCAAAAATATTTTATTAAAGAGTGTAGACACGAATGAATGCATTGTGTATGATTCTATTAATGTGAATTTTAAAATAATTGAAATTAGTCTAGAGTTTAGGAAATAATGAAAATGTTTCCTTTGTAGAAGATGGGTGTTTAGGGATTTTTAAGAGACACACAATGTGCTCTGTTAATGTTTATCATGTGTTATTAGTAATCATAATGCGTTCATTTTGTGGAAAACATACCAAAGTGCATGTTTTCTTTGAATATGGAATACTTCCATAAGCATTTTCATTTTTAAAAACTTGTGTGATCCAGGAGAGGAGATAAACAGAAAATGACTATGGATAGGATATTGATGACGTTGTGGAAATGCTATCAATTTTCTTAGCAGGATAAATTATCATGGTTATATAAAATGGGATGTTTACAATAAATTAGAGATAATGCAAAATAAATCAGTGACAGTATATGCAAAATTTGCTGTATCTAGTTCTAAAAATTGTGCCTGTGGTCTTTCATGGGAGAAGAGATGAAGTCAGATACAGTGGGCTTACTGTAATTCCTTATATACTTCTCTATACTTTTATTTTTATTAAGAAATTTAAAATTATACCTAATTCCAGCAAAGAAAACAAAGCAATAAAGAGAAAACTCTCCTTTCTTGTGGTATCCTTCTCTCATACCTTCTAATAAAAATATATCAGCAGCTATTTTATGGAAAAGGAAGCCCACATAAATGATAAACAGCTGAAAGAGTGGTCATGGATGAAGTTTTGGAGCCATTCGAATGGAAAAACTCAAATTTTTAGAAAATATCAAATGTCCACAAGCATGTGCATGGGTAGGACCATTTATCATAGCTGATGAGAATACAAGTTGTTATGAAGATTTAGGAAAATAACTGGGTCCCAATTTATACATAGATAGTTCACATTCCATACTGTCCAAGAACAGAGAAAAATATTAAAACAGTAGATCAGATTTTCAGGAATTCCCCTAATAGTAATTAAGACAATATAAAACTGCAGTTATATTAATGGGCAAAAATGAAATTTCAGAAACAGATTCCATACTCTGGATTCACCAGAAAGTAGAGCCCTGGATATTAGTTTGCTTCCTTTGTTACTTTGCTGTGGATTGCCATGCCAGGGAAATAGGATTTTGTAAAACCGAGAGTGAGGCTGGAAGAACAGATGGACCACCTAATAGTGTGCTACAAAATAAATCTATACTAAATGCAATGGATGGTTCAGTGCCACAGAACCTTCTTTCAAGATCCATATAAACTGGTTGCACTTGTTTGAATGTAATGTACCCCAGAAAAGACTATGTTCTCTCAATTCATTCTTGTCAGGGCAAACCTATTGTGGACAGGACCTTTTTGTTAGGCTATTTCAATTGAGATGTGCCCCACCAAATTCAAGGGGGGTCTCAATCTTTTACTGGAGTCCTTTGTGAATAAGATAAAACACAGGACAAGCCCAGATTGCTTAGAGAGTAATTCACAGGAGATAGGAAGAAAAGACCAACAGGAGCTGAGAAAGAAAGCCACTGAAACCAGAAGCTAAACCTGGGAGAAAAGGACCAGCAGACTCCAGCTATGCGCACTCCCATGTGACAGAGGAATGTGGGAGAGAAGGACCAGCAGACATTGCCATGAGTCTTCCCATTGACAGAGGAACCCTGGATGCCAGCAGCTTTTCCTGTGAGAAGGTACCTTCTTGATGTCTTAATTTGGACATTTTAATGGTCCTATAACTGTAACTTGTAATCTAATAAATCCCCATTGTTAACAGCCAAACTATTTCTGGTATATTGCATTCTGGCAGCTTTACCAAACCAAAAGAGTGGTCAACTTTACCCTATCCTCTCCCACATTGTCCAACATTTTCCCTATAAGAAGCTACCTCCCCACACTTGCAGGTTGCATGTTCAAAGACATTGAATGCTCTGACATTGTAATCCTTTTGAAGAAGGCCAGAAATAAGACCCAGACACAGAAAGCATCAGGGTTGGTCATCACAGAAGTTGAACAGAGACTGCATGAGTTCAAAGACACTGATGACAGAATGGGTTCATAGGATCACAGGGTGATGCACAAGAGAGATGTCATGGGTTGAATCATACCCACCACAAATGCATGTTCACACCCTAACTCCTAGTCCCATGGACTTGAATCCATTTCTAAACAGGATCTTTGAAGATATTACTAGTTAGTTGAGGGCAAATCAAAACAGAATGGATCTTAATCCAGTATGAGTGGACTTCTTATAAAAAGAGGAAATTTAGCCTGTGAAAGAGGTAGAGATTGAGTTATAAATTGCCTGCAAACCACGAACAGAACATTATAGACATTGGATAAAAGATGATGCCACCATAACTTGATTTTGAACTTCTAGCTCACAAAACTGTGAGAAAATATTGTTGTTTAAGCAGGCCAGTGTGTGAAATTTGTTAGAGCAACCCTAGAAAATTCTTGTAACTGAGTAAGAATTAACAAATAATTATAGTCACTGAAATTTATTTATATAAATGCTTTCTTAATTTCTAGCATATTTTAGAATAGCTAAATCACTGAAAATCACTGGACTATAGAAAATGGATATATATTAACCTTTTGATGTATTCAGAAGGCAAAATTTATAATCATTGTAAAGTATTGAACTATAGTCTTGATGGCTGTTAGCCATTTGAAATAGCCAAAAGCAAAGGCCTTTCAACTGTAATAACTCACTGAACTGTAACCTAGGAACTTCAATGCTTTGATGATATTGGCTTGGGTACCTGTACATATTTGGCTTGTAACTGTAAGGCTTCATGATAATTCATGACTGGATCTACTTTGAAATAACTTTGAAATCTTGTGATCATGTAGACAGCCCCTTAATGTTATTAGTGAAGAAATCTGTCATCCCAGAGCTAACCCACCTCAGTTACTAAGTGATCTTACTAGAAAAATCTGGTTTAAACCAGAATTGGCAGACCTGACACGTGCAGTAGATTAAACCTTAAACTATAGGTGACCTATACCTTGTTATAATATAACTGAAAACCATGCCCATCATAATGTTAAGTCCACCATATTCTTGCATACATTCTATGATTAAGCATGTAAAGAAGCTGTGCATGGCCAATAATTAGACTATCTCTAACTTTATCATCTAGAGCAATTATGCTCATTATCCTAGACATGGCTGCCTTTGTTTGAATGCTATAAAACTTTCACAGTTTTTGCAGTTCTGGGAGACAGATATGAGGTTTCTACCTCCTATTCTCCTTAGTTTGAGCATTGCAATATAAACTGTTTCTCTTTTTGAGAACCTAGTGTCTCAGGATTAATCACTGATTACATTTTGTCCAGCATGACTCTTGTCTCAAGTTTGCTGAGAATTGATCCCTATTAACAGACTGAATCAATAAGGGAAAATAGAGGAAGATTTCTGAATAACAATTGTCATTCTTTGTGACATTTGCCTCAAGTGAGCTATTGCATAAATCACAGGAAAGGAGAAGCTGTTCTCCTTTGGCAAAGGGGATGGCTGCCCTTTAATGTCTTTGAAGGTTTAGAAAAACTTTTTTAAAGATTTTTAGTTGCTTTCTCCACCCAAATGCTACTGAGTTATGTCTAGGGTCCTGCTCATTTCCTGTCAGCATCCTGATTTTGACACAAAAAATCTGATGGGACCATGAATCAATCTCCAATGCCTCATTCACAATTAACTCCTGGACATAATTTTTGACATAATCTATTTTGTGACTGAATATGAGGATCTTCCAACATCTGCTGCAGTGGTCCTGTATTTATTTTCAGAATGTCTAGAATTGGCTTAGCAGTTGACTGATTTAATTTCCTCCTTTCAGTCTTTGATGATTCTAATAAGACCCAGATTACTAGGAAACCCTGTAATTTCCATAGCCCCCACCCCATTAAATAGCTACAGTTTCCACATATCCCAAATTATCCCATCTAATCTAATTCTTATCTAGCTTAACCACAAGGTAAGTCCTCTACATACCAGGTATATCTACCCCTCTCTACATCAATAATGGTGTCTCATATTTAGAATCTGCTCTCAGGGTCATTCCTTCTAACAAATCCTCTTGTCCTAAACTCCTCAGAAAGCAAAGCTTAAGGAAAATATTTAGGCACTACTACTTCATTATAGAGAACCACAGGAAGGAGCAGAAATGGAGTTGAAAGGGAGCAAGGCATGGAAGGAAGGAACACCAATAGGGAAGTGCATTCCCAGCTGGTTACGATAAAGTTCACTAATAGCTCATTTCATGTGACCATTTTCTGCAAACCCATATAATGTTCATGCAGCAGAAACCTCCTGAGCTTGAGAAAGGAAATCCATTATCCATGTCTTAATTCCTCATTTCTGTTTTGCATATGCTGGGATGCCAAATATATCCAATGATGTTTGCTGTCTCAGTGTGAAAAGAGTAACCCAGGAAGGGAGGCAAATGGAGTATAGTGCAGGTATGAGAGTAGGCTCTATTTAGTTGAGTTTGCATGAACAACTAGTCTCCTGAACATAAAGGTAACTTTGACAGATTATCTATTTTTACTTATAAAGAATAATAACTCTCATGCAGTTGGACCCTAGGAGATATGTTTGAGGACTGAGCTTGTTTATGAATTTTGTTATAAAGGGCCAAAGAGGGAAATTTAGCATGGTTAGCATCTAGTCCACATAGTTAAGCAACTAAATTTGGGATTGAATGGAAACACACAAGCAAATCCCATTTTTAAAATGGATTTGTTTACCTGTCTTTGACCACTGTGTATATTTCTCTCAAGAAGGCCATCAGATTGGGGTTATGGAGAATGAAAGCTGAGAAGCTGATATTCTGAGTCCTTGGATAATTATCATCATCATTTACACTAATCCACACTGTCATTCCTCTCCAATGCCTTATAGTAAATATGCCATTGAAAATTAGTAAAATACATTAAATTATAAGATGAAAATGATATCAGAAAAGAAATAATCTAATAACCACATATTTTTGTTAATAAATGCAGTAACTGGGCAAAATGATTGGCTAATGGGTTCTTGCTCACTTTTATCACATAATTATATTGAACTATTAAGAAACAAAGAGAAGCTAGGAATAACAGAATCCTGCCCTTAACTTTTTAGGTTTGAGAGGTTGCCACATGATCCCACCTAATCACCAATGGGCTCATTGAACTTACACTTATTTTAGCTTAAACACATGTTGAAATGTTGTTGCGGGTGCTTGGGGTATCTTCTATTACTCAATATATGTGTAATGAAATTTGTGGAAGTAAGCTGAAGGGCAATTGAACTTTAACCTCCTGGAAGCCTATATAATTCTACACCAAAGGGGATAGGATGTCTACTATGGAAGAAAGAGTAGTACTAATTACTGGCAACTATGTGTCTCTGGTTCAAAAGTGGAAGGGAAGGATGTTAATTGGAAAAACAAGTGTTCAGGGGCTTGTTAAATCAGGCATCTAGGATTGTGGCAGAAAACTTTTAATGAGCTTTGGCAAAATTGGGCACCCAGAGAGCCTTGTTAAATAACCTCCTGATTAACATGAGCTACAACTTTATTTAGTCCCCTTGGAATTTGCTGTTAATTGGTTCCTTGATCTATCAATGGCATTGAGGGAAATTCTCAAGGATCAGTAAGGTCCCTTTTTAGCACTATCAAAGGACACAAAGTTATGTGGTCACCATGGTGATGCCCAGCAGAGAAGTGATTCTCAAGGCAGTAAACTTTACTCCTAAAATATACATCAAGCCAGTTAACTATAGCCACCTTTGTTTAATGTGCAATGATTTTCAGCTATATGATAACATTTTAAAAATAAAACACTGACTTCTGTTGTCCTAAGATGAAGGAACATAGTCAATTGGATTAATTCAAATTCAGATGCAGAAGATATTAGACTGATTTATAGGTATTGAATATAAAGCACAAATATCCACTTTAAATGTATTCATATTATGATTAATTGTAAGGGATTGGTATATTTATTAAATAAATATGCACAATATACCACTTCTAGGAATATACTGAGAGAATCACTTCATCACCACACTTTATAATGGGTCATTATGTATCCATGTGTAGGCATCTCTTTTAAGTTTAAAGACTCTCAAGGATCAAAAAAAAATTCTCAAGGATCCAACAAATAATTATCCTCAACTTAATTTTATAGTGCCTTATCAATCTTCAATTAGACAAAAGTAATATTTTTCAAAGTCATAATTTTATCAGATAAATGGTTATTTTGTCTTGAAATATTTCAAATATACAGATGAGTAGCAATGATATAATGGCCCCAATTATCTAGGCTTATCTTAGTCAATGTTTTTCCTAAAACTTTTCCTAACATAAATATGAAACACAGATGCAAAGAAAGCCTCTGATCTTTTCTTTGTTCCACACATATGTCTCCCTCCTTCTACTGCTCTAGCAGTAATCAAAAGTATAACAAATTCATTATGAGTCTTCCCCTATGTGTGGTGAATATTGAGGGTTTTCTCACTCAAACTGCATTCTGTCTCCTTCAAGTCAGAAAACTACAAACATGGCAATCAGATTCTCTTTTCCTTGGTTCTTCACGTGTATTTATTGTTTGGACAGTCAGAGGTCACTCCCGTGATTTGAAAGGGGGCAGTGGAGTTGACATCACTTCTGTCTCCATTTGACAGTGGCTGATGTGAGTCAAAATAATGGAAGTTGGAGCAGTCCACTTTCTCTGTTACATCCTTTTAGCATCCCTTTTCTCCCTTCCTGTAGGAAAAGTTTGCATGGTGGATTGGTTCTGAATTATGCTGGAATGTGAACATGGGAAGAATCTCTAGGTACTTAATACCAAATTCCCTTAGTGAAAACCTTCCTGTTCAATTTACTACACTGTAGCATGATTGAGAAAAAAGTGCCTGGTGTAATTTGTGGCTAAATATGTATAAATCCACAAAGATTACTTGATATTAATGAAATATTTTTAAAACTTAAGCATAAGATATGCTATACATATTATAGATCTTGCACTTTTATAAACTGGATGTGAATATATATGCATATATCCAGTTGTACATAATTCATTTGAATTGCTGAATTATATGCCACTTTCAAATTTCTATTATAATATATTCAACAATCTCTCTGTTAATAGGCATTTGTGTCATTCCCATAATCAATACAAGCAGCATATTGCATGAAATTTCTTATGCAAATCTCTAAGTATATAATTTGTATATCTCCTACCATTACTGAAGGGAAGCATCTCTAAAATGTGTATTAGTTTCTGTTTCCTCATCTATTAATGGTGTTTTTAAAGTGCCAAATGCTTTCTAGAGTATAGGAATAATGTTGTTCTAACATTTTATGTTTGGATCCAATAATTGGATGAAATTCATCATGTTTAATGTATTTCTTGTAAACTGCATATATACATATACATATTTTTTACTACATTAAGGAATTTTTCTTCTTTTCATACTTGGACAATCATTATTTTTATGTCATGAAATGAGTTAAATCTTCATGAATGTCTTTTTCTACTTTACATGATTTCACTTAGATAATTTCTTAATATGATATAATATATTGAATAGAATTCTGATGCTTCATGTCAATTAAACAAAGAATAAACTGAATGCCATATAACAAATAAAGCTCAAATGTGAATACAGAATATTATTTCAAGATGGATCATTTATATCTGAAACCAAGAGCTAGAACCATAAAACTTCTCAAAAATTGGAAAGTATATTCACACACAAAAATGCAATATACAAAGATTTCTTCTTTTACTGCTCTCTTAAAACATATGGTAGAGATGTTTTCCATTCATTTTTGTTAAGAAAATGTATAATCATTCGAGACTCATGCATGCTGGAGTGGAATAGTTTGATTATGTAATCAATTCCTTAAAAAGTATTGGCTCACTTTTGTTTTCCATTTCATCTTGAGTACATTTTATATATTGTTTTAATTTTAGAAAAATGTTGTCCATGTATTTGTTCTTAAGTTATTTGGTGAAAATCATTTAGTAAATTCTCTTAAGATTTTTATGAAATAAACTCTGGAACTTTTTAGCTATTTACCTTTGATCTGCGTGTTTTTGTGCCGGAATAGTCCTTATTTCCTCTAATTGTCTCATCATTTTTATTAAAGGTATATTTCTGTTGTTAACATTTAACAAGAACTCCATTTTAACAATATTTGTCCCATCTATTATTTACTACTTTATTAACTTTTATTTTTATAGCTATCAAATTGTAATTTTTAAATATTCTGCTTTAAATGTTTACAAAATTGTAATTTCCTCCTCAAAATATGAATTATTTAGCATTGTATTGTAAAGATTCCAAACCATACCAAGTCAGTTTTTCATTGTAGATTTTAATTACACCAGTATCAGAAAATGTTTTCTGCATTTGTCAATTATTTGAAATTTACTGCTTTTTATTTCATGATTATTTTCAAAATTTGGATTTTACCTGTGAACTTGAAAATAATTTAAATGTACTATATTGCATATTTATGTCTATTTTCTAAGATTGCTACTTTCATTCAATACATTTAATAATATTTTATCCTTAATCTGTTAAATTGTTTTATTGTCACTGTGAATTTATTATTTCTAATTTAATTGTTTAGGTTTTTTACAATATGTTCTACCAGAATTATTAGGCAAGGAAAATAAATTACTAGGCAAGGAAAATAAATGAGAGCTATCCAAATTGGAAAAGGAGTAAATTATCTCTATTTGCAGATAACATGATCTGAAATATAAAAATCCAAAAGAATCCACAAAAAATCACTAAAGCTAATAAATGAATTCAGCAAGGTGATGTTGCAAGACCAACATACAAATATAAATTTATTTCTACTCACTAGCAAGAAAAAATCCAAAAAGAAGATTAAAGAAAAAAATCCATTTACAATAGCATCTAAAAGAATAAAATATCATGTGATAAGCTTATATAAGTATACAGAAGACTTTATACTTAAAACCACAAAACACTACTGAAAAAAGAACTAAACAAATGGTAAGACATAACAGGCTTATGGACTGGAAGAATTAAAATTGATAATATATCAATATTATTCAAAGTAATATGGAAATTCAATGCAAATCCTATTAAATTTCTGGCAGCCTTTTACGTCTATGTATTTTTTTGCAGAAACTGGGAAACTGATCTTCAAATTCATCTGGGCTGGGAGAGCCCTCTGCACCACATAGGAGGGCCCTGGTTGCAGAGGTGGAGGAACTGAGAGGCAGAAAGCTGGAGCTTGGCACAGAGACGCAGATCCTGCAGGAGTGCATGGATGGGGAGATGGGGGCTAGGAAGATGTTGCCAACACATAAAGGCTGTGGGCACATATCTTCATGGCCAGGCTGCACGCCTCCCCCCAGCCCATGATGTCACAGCCTCACCCCACCCCTGAGCTCTGTGCATTAGTTTATAGCAATCCTAGACTCGTGCATAATAGGGCCCTCAGTCATGCTTCCCAGCTCTGAGAAAAAGCTGACCTGCACAGCCGGGTCACATCTGCTCCCAGCCAACAAATGTTTAACGTCAACCTGCTACCATAGCTCTGCACATGTGCACAAAGGGCCCCATGCCCCAGAGCAGCACACACCAGGGTTATGCCCAACAGACCTGTGCACTTGCACAGCTACATCCTCCGTGACCTCTGGGTGCCCACATTCACTAGCACCAGCATACCAACCCCAATTTGTGCCCATACCTGCACTGCAATGCATCACCACACTGTTATTCCCTGCCCTGTACCCTGCACCCTGTTACACATCCATCCCACAAACACAAGATTTTAGTCTACAGAAAGAAATCAACTCCCAAATAAATCAATCAAGATATTTACATGCAATGAAAACAACAGATCACTAAGCATATCACAATGCCGACAGATATAGCCCAGCCTAACAACCAAATTAAAATACCAGAGGGGACACAGATGTTGGAACAACTAATCAAAGATGTTCATATAACTCTACTTAATAAAATAAGTGGGGTGGCAAATGACATAAAGGAGATGAAGAAGACACCAGAAGAGCATAAAGAGGAATTTGAAAGAATAAACAGAAAAATAGCAGATATCACAGAGATTAAAAACTCTGTTGACCAAATAAAAAACATACTAGAGGCACACAACACCAGATTTGAAGACCTAGATGAAAGAATAAGTGCTATAGAGGACAGGATAACTGACTTCGAAGACTCAAAACAGCAAATGGCTGGTATGCACACTGGGGGTTGGCAGGGTGGGGGCACTTGGAGCATGGGATGTGGGGGCAGGTGATGGGGTTCAAGTGCGTGGGGTGTGCAGTGAGTAGTGATTCATGGGCTGCACTGATGAGGGTAGTGCCTCAAAGGAATATGGTTTGGCTTACTTCCTAGTCCTCAGCTCCCTGTCCGTGCACTCCTGTGGGCCCCATGCTTCTGCGTTAGGCTCCGGTTCTCTACTTCTCAGTTCCTCAGCTTTTTGCAACCAGGGCCACCCTATGTGGTGCAGAAAGCTCTCCCAGGTCAGTTGCACTCTTGAATCACAATCTCAGTCATCCTCCCATCCCTTCTCTGACTTTTCCTTGGAGCGGGGCTGAACTCGATCTACCCTACTCAGCCATCTTCCTGGAACTCTCCCCTTCAGGCTTATTTCTAAGTCTCTGCATGCTTCTGTACAGGATTCAGGTTGTGAAGCACTAGAATGAACTGCGGAGTAACCAGGCCATACATCAAATTATAGAAAAGCTGGGCACTTCTCCAGCCTTGGGATGCCTGATGTGCCTAGACTTTTTCATCTGTTTGTTCACAAAAGGCAGCCCAATAGGGCTTGGTGGTGTCTCACATAAATCTTGGGGGGGACTGCCAACCTGGAGCATACTTTTAAAGAAACTGGACTTAATGACACAGGGATGGCCACCTTGCCTTTGGGCTGTGACTGCCACTTGTAACAATTTACAGGAAGCTACAAAACCGACCTTGGGGCAGGAAGGTACAGGACACACACCAAACAGCATTGTATGTCTGCTTGAGCAGAAAGTAGGTTACTCACTAACTGCTGGCTGCATAGGAAAATATCAAGTCATATTTTTCAATAAACCTAGATGAACCGCTTTAATTTTGACAGTTTTAAATCCAGCTGCACTGATGCCTGAATTTGAGGGACCTGCTTTCGATGACTGTACTCAGGTGATTGAAGAAGTGTTCTTTAGTTGACAAGACTTGGGAGACATACCTTTAAAGGAACCTGACCTGGAAATGTTCATGGATGAGGGAAGTTAATGGCCCATGGACTTTGATGATTATGGCATATCATAGTAACACAGAGGTGCTAGAAGCCAAACCCTTACTGCCAGGTACATCAGATCAAGAAGTCAAACTCATTTCTCTGAACAAAGCCTTGATCATAGGACAAGTTAAGATAAATATTTATACAGACTCTCACTATGCCTTTTCTGTAGTGCGTGTTCATGGCACAAACTTAATGCAGAGCACTTTTAACCACCAATTATAAGGAAGTTAAGCATCCAGAAAACATATTAGCTTTATTAGAAGCTATTCTGTTACCATCCAAACTTGCTCTGGTGCATTGTTTGGGACATCAAAAGTCAAACAGCTATTTAGCAAAAATGGAATCGTAAAGCAGATTTGGCAGCAAAGGCAGCCGCTAGAATACTATTTGAACTCCAAGGAATTAGTTCTTATCCTGACTGAAGACCTCTCATCATTCACCCAAGCTTATGAAACAAATGATTTAGACAAAACTAAATAAGAGGAATGTAAGATGAGAAAAACTGTTGCAATAAAAATTAAGCCAAGTTTTGCTGCTAGAAAAACTAGCAGAAACAGTGCTGACATATTTGCACCAAGAATCTCACTATAGAAGCCTTTGCAAAATAAATCAGAGGGCATATTGCAAAACCCAAAATCCAAGTAACAATCATAAAATAATAAGCAATTGTGATTTCTCCCAGAAATCTCCATCAACTGAAAAATTAAATCATTCTCTAAGATAACATGTCTAAAATATGTCAAGAAATTAACCTCAACTGGAACAAAATATTGCATATTGCCCTCTTCAGAATCAGGTTTGAGTACTTTAAAAATAATTTATTGGAGACTTTTCCTCAAAAATGCAATTGAAAACATGCCTATGCAAACTCTGTATCATACATTGTAAAGAGATATAGTCATCTCCTAGAGAGTGCTCTAAAGAAGATTTCAAACTTGATAATAATTGACTTTCTATACCTACAGATATAGCCATACACTCTTACAAGCTAGGAGACTGATGGCTATGTGTTATTAAAAACATTCAA